>JAXCGZ010000129.1:75000-95000 GCA_037179515.1 Halocaridina rubra | reverse complement strand
TAGAGCCAGCCATATCGAAATATCGATCCCTATCCACTCTATCATAACCATGAAGGAATTTAAAGACTGTCACCATATCCCCCCTCACTCTTCTAGCTTCGAGTGATGGTAAGTCTAATTCCCTCAGCTTCTCATCATAACTGAGGTTGCGTATTTCTGGCACCAGTTTCGTGGCATGTCTTTGAACTTTTTCAAGCTTAGCTATGTGCTTTTTCAAGTGCGGATTCCAAAAGGGGGCTGCATATTCGAGTTTTGGCCTCACATAGGTTACATAAATATTTCTGAACATTTCCTTGTCCATGTGCCTGAAGGCTACCCTTACATTTGATAAGAATGCATATGCTGCCCTTACTATGCCATTTATATGTATTTCTGGAGACAAATCTGCCAGTATGTTTACTCCTAGATCTCTCTCATTTTCTGTCTCTTGAAGTTGTACTCCAGCCACCGAGTAGTCAAGCTTGGACCTTCTTGCACTTGTACCCATTCTCATTACCTTACATTTTGAAGTATTGAATTTCATTAGCCACTTTTCTGACCACTCATGCAGATTATTTAGAGCCTCCTGAAGTTCTCTACCATTGTTCTCGTTTTTTACTTTCTTCACAATCTTTGCATCATCTGCAAACATATTCATGAATGAATTTACACACTCTGGTAGGTCATTTACATATACAAGGAACAAAAGTGGCCCTAAAACTGAACCCTGTGGATCTCCACTACTAACTCTTCTCCATTCAGACACTGAGTGTCTTACTCTAACCCTCTGTTCCCTTCCTTCTAAGTAAGTTTTTATCCATTCCAAGACATTTCCACCTATTCTAGCCATTGATTGCAGCTTCCTAATAAGTCTCCCATGTGGAACAGTGTCAAACGCTTTCTGGAAGTCTAGGAATATGCAATCTGCCCAGCCCTCTCTTTCCTGTAAGATTTGGCTTACCTCATCATAAAATTCTAATAAGTTTGTTACTGTTGATCTACCTTCTCTGAAGCCATGTTGCCTCACTGACAAAAAGTTGAAGGATTCCAAGTGATGAGAGATATGTTTCCTTAGTAGTTTCTCCATAACTTTGCAAACTATGCTGGTCAAGGAAACTGGTCTATAGTTCAGAGCCGTATCCCTCCTTCCCTTTTTGAAGATAGGTATCACATTTGCTTGTTTCCAGCATCTTGGAATCTCCCCCGACTCCAGTGACTCCTTAAAAATGATACTTAGTGCCACTGATATTGTGTTTGCGCATTTTTTAAGCACATGAGGGGATATGTCATCAGGACCTGTAGCTTTATGAACATCTAAATCCATCAGCGCTTTGCATACCTCTGTGGCTGTAAGGTTGATGTTCTCTAATACCGGCCCTTGAGCTTCTATCACTGCGCGCGTGTGTGTGTGTGTGTGTGTGTGTGTGTGTGTGTGTGTGTGTGTGTGTGTGTGTGTGTGTGTGTGTGTGTGTGTGTGGTGTGAAAAATCCTTATTCTTGTAAATAAATATCTGTCTCTTAGTCGCTTTATCATCCTAACTCCTGGTCTGATTTTTTTTTTAATTATTCACTGATACTTATTATAAATGAATGAATTTAACAATAACGAATGAATTTAACAATTATAGTTGCCTTGTTTAGTTAATTCCAATCAATAACTACTAAAATTATCGTTCTAAATATTACTGTTGTTGCTCATTACGGAAGTGGAAACAAAGAGTGTGGGACTGGGGAATTTAGGCAGGATGCCCTTCATAGCGCCCAACGGTAGGCTCGATCGCGATTCTGTTAATTCCCGAATTGAGTATTTTATCTCTTTGGCAACCGTAGTCCCCAAATTCCAATCATCAATTATTCTTACAATAAAAACGCTCTATTACATTTTGAAAAGAACTTTTCTTACGAAGCTCCAAGCAATAACCTCTACCTATCACAACCACTGACTAATTTAAACACAGATTCCATATCCCTCTTTACTCTTCTGGGTTCATGCAGAGATAAGTTTATATTTTTCAACCTTTCTTTAAAAAATAAACGTTTTTTACTTCTTTTTTTTAGTATTTAATGAGTTCTTCGTTTATGTGTATATGTGTATGTGCGTCTGCATATATACACGTATGTTTGTATGTATCTACATGCATGTATGTGCCACCAGGTGAGCACGTACATACCTACTTCAACAGTCACCCAGCCATGTACTGAATGCTGCTCAAAAAGAGAGGAAGCGAGAAGAAAGTGAGAGAAATCTGCCATAGAGTAGGACGTACCCAATCAATCATGAATATAGATCTCGAGTGTCTGTGTTATGCATGGCAAAACTCTCTCTCTCTCTCTCTCTCTCTCTCTCTCTCTCTCTCTCTCTCTCTCTCTCTCTCTCTCTCTCTCTCTCTCTCTCTCTCTCTCTCTCGTTATCTAAGGGAGAAAACAATTGGAAAGCTGTAAATAAATCTCATATTCGAGAATAATAGAAGTATTATCATTATCATTTTGAACACATCCATCATTCTCCAGCCTGGAAATGTACGATTAGTGCCTAAGGTCAGAATTCATTCAGTGGACATTAATAATCTCTCTCTCTCTCTCTCTCTCTCCATATATATATAATATATATATATATATATATATATTATATATATATATTATATATATATATATATATATATGCCAATTCCCCATATAAGGGGAGTGGCTGAGTCAAGGGATAAAACCCTTAAGTTTTTGGAGGAGAAAATACAGGAAGAAATGCACAGTTCCTTCGCTCCACCCCTTTTAATCGACTCTTATGACACGCAGGGGAACACGGAGAAAGTATTCCAGCCCCCTCCCTCAGGGGGAATATATATATATATATATTATATATATATATACATACATACATACATATATATATACCGTGGCTGTTTCCCCCTTAAATTGGGGGGTAGCCGACGTCAAGAAAGGAAAGTTTGGGGAGAAGTTATTCTCCCCTCTAATCCCCCTCTATATTATATATATATATATATATATATATATATATATAATATATATATATATATATATATAGTAGGTTGTCCCATGGTACCAACCGCCCGTTACGATACTAACGTTGAAGGGTCTTGTGGACTTAAATAAGACTGTCCAGGACAGTTCGTTGTTAAGTCTTCCTTCATATACGGTTCTCTTTCCATGCCTACATCATTACCGAATGTTCTTGGCTATGCGTTACACATGTCTTATTATTCTTTACATCTGACAAGTCACAATACTCCCCATCTGTTCCTCTTTATGTTTTCTTCGTTTCCAGGCCCGATGAGGGTAGATTTTTTTTTAGGGGGAGGAGGGGTCCGTCCTGGTGTTACAATCATAAATTATATATATATATATATATATATATATATATATATATATATATATATATATATATATATATATATATATAATATATATATATATATATATATATGAAAAGCCCATTAAATAAAACAACGGAAAAAAAAAATATATATATATAAAGTACTTAATTTCGTAACCATATCTGGTCACCTTCTCAAAGTATAGAGTATATTATATATATATATATATATATATATATATATATATATATATATATATATATATATATATATATATATATATATATATATATATATATATATATACAGAAACGGTATGGCGTAATATTTTGAAGAGAGAGAGAGAGAGAGAGAGAGAGAGAGAGAGAGGAGAGAGAGAGAGAGAGAGAGAGAGAGAGAGAGAGAGAGAGAGAGAGAGAGAGAGAGAGATCATACTAAACTTTCAACACAAGTGACACACAAAGGAGGAATCTGACTATTCGATAATGATAATTACGGACATTTTTTTTCTATATGTAAATACTTTGTAGCTTCTTCAGTTATATGGTACTGGTATTTTCTCGCTCATCAAAAACAAAAAAAATTAACATCGGTTCTTAATTAACAGTTTTCAAACGGAAATATATAAATCTAATAGAAAGTATGAGATAATTTATATCCATACGATGTGTGTATACGTGAGTGTGTGCACCTGAGTACGAAATAAGATAGAAGTTTCATGACCTACTAAGGTGTATACAAACAGCTTTCTCCATTTCTAAACCAATTATATCTGAACTGAGGATAACATGTAACAGTCTTTCACTTCAAGACGTCCCAGTGTCACACTCATTAAAGACAAAAACGTTAGGCCATACATATATGCACACGTATATAGGCCTGCTTAAGCACGCATATACAGTAATCAGTGTCTCAAATGGTGCCAAAATGCAAAACAAGCAGGAAGAGGAGCAAAAATTATGAACAACACACAGAGATTTCCCTTGACTGCATATTGGTAACTTGTAAACTAATGATTTTTCAGCTCTTGGGGGGAAAAATAATAATTTCCCACTTGGCACTTAGTGTGACCTGGACAAACAATGGGTTTTGTTTTTCTGCGTCATTATTAGTTCCTATTTGATGGTGGACACAGATGACTTGAAGCTGGATGCCATTCCTATCGCCCTGCTGTGGGCTCATGCAATGGTCCATCACCTCCTGAATCAAACTATATACCAGTTATGCTATGGCAATCCCCTCCAGCATTCCATTATAATCTAGAGTTGTCATAGGTGGCATCTTCCTCATTTACTCTGAGTAGTTATTTCCACACAGTCCAGTATTGTTTGTCCAGGTCACACTGAATGCCAAGTGGAATGAACATCCCTCTTAGCACTCAGTGTGACCTGGACAAACAATACTGGACTGTTTGGAAATAACTACTCATAGTAAATGAGGAAGATGCCACCTATGACAACTCTAGATTATAATGGAATGCTGGAAGGCATTGCCATAGCATAACTGGTATATAGTTTGACTCGGGAGGTGATGGACCATTGCATGAGCCCACAGCAGGGCGATAGGAATGGCATCCAGCTTCAAGTCATCTGTGTTCACCATCAAATAGGAACTAATAATGACACAGAAAACAAAACCTAACCTAAAACAACTTCTCCTAACCTACCTATTCTAGTTTCACACAACCATCGAGTAAAATGAAAATATATAACGTTGTAAACATATATAAAACAAATAGAAAATAAGGATAAACAGTCACATTCCAAATGAATGACGAGGAAATATAAAATCTATAAAGCAATGATTTCAATCATCACCATGGGGTAAGCTAACCTAAATAACTTAACCAAACAGAACCCATTATGTATTAAATTGAGAGCAATATTTTCTTGAAAGAGGGTGCGAAACTAAACATCTACGAGAGCAATTTTTTTTCTCAATTATCGACTCGTTTCTTAAATACGAGTGAACTAACTTTTCTAACTATCCAAACCTATTGTAATATTAAGTATAATTGAATATGTTCCTAGCACGATATGTGAAAGTAAACAGCTACCTTACTTAGAAATGGGATGACATTAAACGGGGTAGCAAATTTCAATCAATATATCCTGAATGGGGGTGTTAAAGTAAATCTTTACCTTGTATTAAAATGCAATGACAACTGTAGGTAAAGTGATGTTTATATTTTACAATAATAAACAGTTGATTCGTTTAATGTATCCCTTCCATAGCCTACCCGAGGCTGGATTTCTAACACAATCACTAGTGATTTATGAGAAAAACAATTATCAAATTCATTCAAGACATATCAATCCCAATCACACACACACACAAAAAAAGTTAGTCAAAGATAAGAAGGGTGCATAAACCGAATGGTTAACTCAATGAACTATGACAGAGTGCCATTAACCGATGGCATTGGCAGTACTGTTGACGTAAGCGTCTCACAACACATCACTGTTTATTTGCTATTTATGTAAATATTCCTTACCTTGGAGAGTGAATCATTGTTATCACAATAAATTGTAGCCGTCAATATTGATTTATCTGGGGAAAATCTATGGAAATTGGAGGCCTGCGAGGCTAAACTATCCAATGTTCACAACAACAATAAACAGTGTTGATTGATTACGTCATACGATAACTAACAAGCGGTGTTAATTACACCAGAGTACATCACAAATATAAACATTAGCAATATATATATTACTTATCTAAATATATATATATATATATATATATATATATATATATATATATATATATATATATATATATATATATATATATATATATATATATATATATATATATATATATATATATATATATATATATATATATATATATATATATATATATATATATATATATATATATATATATATATATATATATATATAACTATCCAGAAATATTATTTTTATTTTGCATTTTATAGACTATAAATTTGCATTTATTCGAATAAAATTAGTAATTTCTGTCACTTAACTATCTTAATGAATATTACTTGTCCTTCATAATACTTTTCCTTCTCTCTTTACTTTAAAAATATAATTCCAGCTGCATTTGATTTAAAATCATAGTAACTTATATTAATTAATTATATATCTCTTCATACAAAAATATTTTCTTCCCATTTTATACAATATAATCTAAATTATTATTATTATTATTATTATTATTATTATTATTATTATTATTATTATTATTATTATTATTATTATCGTTGATATTAAAAAAATATAAAAATCATAATAGATTGAAGAAAAATTTAAATACTAAATTATATATTCTTCACACAGTTCATGACTGTTCAGCAAAATTTCACTCAAATTAAGAACTAAATAAGATAAATGGATGACTAAATGAATGAATAAAGAAAGAAAGAATAAAAGAAAGAAAAATTTCAAGGTTGCGGTAACATTAGATTTCTTATTCTGTTTTTGGAAGAAGAATCCTTTGTTTTGATTGTCAGGTAACACGTTCCTCCTCCTGCACATACCAGAAGAAGAGGAAGTTCTAATCGTGGTGCAACAGTATTGAGCTGTTCGTAAGTAATATAATTATTCCTTTTGACCCCTATCGTGTAATCTTAGCTTATGGCGGAATTTAGGAGAAATTTCAAGGAAAATACTATGTGTTCTGCCATGGTTTGTATTGTTTCGTATGTTATATTTGCGATATTCTCATTTGTCGGCTACAGGATTTTCTGGTTAATGATGTACACTATAGCACTAAGGTACCAAAAAAAAAAAAATCTTATTATAATTGGTTAAGTTTCTACACCCTCCGTTAAGAAATAAATTTATAATTAAAATTAACAAAATGGGATATATGTTTCAAAAGTTTGAAAGTATCTTGGAGCAGGTAGGAAATATTGATCATAATTAGTATCAAATTATGTCTTAGTGTTAGATATAATATTGTGGATATTGTCAATTATTAACAAATTACAGAGGAGAATGATAGCGAATGGGTGTATAGTGCCAGTGAGACCCAGGAAGAGAGGACCTTTGTATTATTTGAGAGTTTTGAAGAATATTTTGGTAAATATTTAATTTCATGACCCTTAGAAATAATCTCAAGAAATTTATTTGAGTTTTAGTTTAGGTTTGGTTTAGATTGATTAGATTAGTTCTCCTCCAGTTAGGAAATGAATTGTTTGTTGATTTTTTTTTTAATGTGTCAATGCTTCGTAGTTTCATTTAACTCGTTAGGGGTGTGAAAGTAATTTTTATCAATATTATGCCAACTTTACTGATAATTTTGATATTACTTTAAACTTGCTTTGTTCAAGGTTCCTGACAAAGTAGGGATTTGGTAGATGTCAAAAACTTTTTTAAGGTGACTTAACGTTCATAAGTAATCATAGTACTGAATGAATTAGGAGGATATTTGTTATGTTCAGACCTGACGTAAAACTTAAACTTTGTCTTGTAGATATATTTCAAAGTAATTAATGAAAGTGTCAGTACGTTATATTTACATGTAAGAAGAAAGTTTATATTTGTATTTAATTTTCTTTCACATGAACAAGATATTATGTCGTGTGTCTCCTCTCGTACCTGTATTGCTTTGTTTAATTATTGTTTTATATATTAAGTGATTGTTAGTGAGGCAGTAGCTGTGCAGCAACTTTAGTCTCTCTACACCTAGGTGCATTCTAACATGTAAAATTGTATTGTATGTATCATAAAGTCTTTTTATTTGTAGTATGCTGTCTACTACCAGGTTTCTGTTAACCTATGCCATGCCACTGAAAAGTATTAACGTTTATTTACTGGTGTAGAATGTTTTGAGAATCATAGTGTCTTAAAAAGTAATGACTGTAAAGTAAGTTACTTGAACCTTTCAAAACTAAACACATGCAGCTCACTATAGTCACCTGTCCTTTATTCACTACTGAAACAATTTTCTATTGATAAATGGCATCTGATAGTTGTAAGTGAACGCAGATGTAAAAGAAGTCTTCAGATATGATCTGTCTGTTAAACTGAAGTTAATATTTACCAGAAAATATGTCTTAACTACTTAAAAACCTAATATACTGATATGCAGTGATATATGTAAGTGTGCGGTACTATAACTTTAAAATTGTCAAACTAAAGGTAATGATTTATAAAAACTATAACTATATGAAGTAATTTCCATTTTCTGGATTGCATTGTATGTGTTCACAGATTTTATTATTGATGTTTTGCCATTGTACTGTTATACATTCACAACAGAAGCACATTTAAATTAATTTAAAGTTGCATTTTTTCTTGCTTTCGGTACCCTTAGTTTTTCATTTGTAAAATTCAAAAAGGTAAGCAAACAAACATGAGTACCATTTTATGTAGATAGCCTCTAGGGAAAGATATAACACAGTACAGTAATAGCTTTTGAGTATGTATGCAGTACTTCTGATAAGCTATGTTGTATTTATATATTTAGCAACAAAGATTATTTTTGATCATTATTTCACACCATTTACGTAAAACTTTATTTTTTTTTTATAAAAAAAATTATCTTGTAAAAACGATGCTCATGCTTAAGACATGATGATGAATAGTGAGAGAGATGTAATCAAACTGTTTTGATCTTGGAGAATTTATGTACAATACCAGTTATTAACTGTCTTGGCTTCAAAATATCTATTGTCTTTTTTTTTTCAGGTAAATTTCTTATTTACTTACGTTAGTTGATTATTCTGCAGTTAATCCTTTACCATTACAAATCCACATCTCTACAAAGTCGACACTGCAGTAATGTTTTCAAGAATATTTGGTCGTCGTAAGTCACCTGTGGAGGGTGAAATGGGAACCGAGTCAGGGACAGAAGCCTTTGAAGAAAGACCTGAGCTTGTTAATTCAGATGGATTTATTGTCATAGGTATGCTTGCATACATTCCTTTTGTTTTAGTTGCATAGCAGCTATTTTCAGTGCATTGACGGAAGTAATTTTATTTCAACTTTAAAATTATTGTAGTATCTTAACACAAAATTTTGTTGTTATCCATTATTATTATTATTATTGTTATTATTATTAGTATTATTAGCCCGCTGTGGTAGAGTGAACTAAAATGTGGACTTCTAGTCTAGAGTTCCCAGGTTCGATTCCCGACAAGGAAGGCAGATTATTTGAAGACATTATAATTATTATTATTATTATTAAGTATTTTCATTTCAGACGCTACTGCTAGCCAAAGCAGCACTACTTATGATCCACCCCCTGGTTACACTCTGAGTGGTGCGAGTGCATTTCTTACTTATGATCCTACAAGATCTGCTTCAGCAAATTCACGAAGGTATGAATAACATTAACCTTATATTCTTTACTTTTTTATTTTCTTTAATAATATTTACCTAAGTATCACTTCTGGGTTTTTTTGTTCTTGCTTTTTCTTAGAAAATCATATGTATACTGGACCACAATCAGGAAGTTGTTTTAGCACTCGTTTCGAGAGGTCACGAACCCGGATTCGAACCTACCGTAGGGCATTCGGATCCAACCTTATATCTCCCCCCTCAAATCTGTCTGTGCCCACTCCATGATAGTGACACAAACAAGAGTACATACAGAGATGACCACTAGCATAGCACAAATAAACATATTTTGGCAACAGATGTTCATTTTCCTTTGTACTAGCTTGTATGAAACAGAATATTGAAGCTAATTTCATGTACTATTTTGTATTTCAGTACCTTAAATCCTGAACCGCAATCGGCAATTGATGGTATACCATTCAAGTTAAGCTCTAAATTACCTCTTCAGGGAAATGTGTCAGACATTGATATAAGTTCAGCAACTCTGATGATAGAAAAGATAAATGCCTTTAACTGGGATGACTATGAATATAATTTTGAATTGGAAAAGAGTATCCTACAAGAATTCCACACTGCTGAGTATGAATAATATTTGATGCCTTCTGTAAGGATATAGATGAATATTTTGAATTAATCTTTTTTGTATATATATATATATATATATATATATATATATATATATATATATATATATATATATATATATATATATATATATATATATATTATATATATATATATATATATATATATATATATATATATAATTTTTTTTTTTTTTTTTTTTTTGTTTCATCATCCAAATATTAACGTATATTAGTCATTGTAAATTGCATTATATCAACTTTGTGTGGCCGATTAAGAGAAAGACTAGCGTTTCCCTACCTGGCTATTCTGCATTTGCTTGGAAGCACATGCAACTGCTTATAAAGAAATGATTAAGTGATTGGGATAGCATATATTGATAAGAAAATGCATTGAATAGTTTGGATCATGTATTTGTCTGTCATACAACGAGATAATATTACCTGTGTCAGAAGCATTTGATATTTTATTAACTTCAGGCCTTCACATATTCAGGTATGCCATACATAACTTTATAATATAACTGCTTTATCTGTGATATAGGTTTTACGGACTAACACTCATTTTCTTTTTTATTCGTTGTAACCTGGTAACTAGTTATCTATACCACTTCTATTTTGGTTAGGATTATTTAATTGTTGTGTCATAAATTCATAGAATTTTATAGAATATTATAATATATAATTATGTTAAATCTTCTATATTTAACCGAGATTATGATCATGTAGTAGGTTAAGAATCTCTTAATAAACCATCCTTCAAATACAGGAAAATTAACTTCAGTGAAACACTCAGTATTCGCATGTCACTCGGTCATTTAAGTATATCACTTATCCTGTTTTAGGAGCATGATTGTATGGATATAATTACTCTATCTTTGCAACTTTTGTTATAAGATGTATCTGCAAACATATTACCTTTTTTTTTTTTTTTTTTTTGTAAATGCACAATCCTCATTCTGTACAGCAAGATTAGCCAGCCAGCTCCTGTGCCGTCTAGGAATATGTTATCAGTATCTGTTAGGTATTTTGTAAATTATGAATCCTCATTTTGCCTACTGGTATCAGCGTTTTCAGTCGGATTTTAGGGTATTTTGTAATATTGAGCCCTGGTATCAGCCTGTTCCGTGCAGTCAAGAAACATTTTTTCAGTATAACATTTATTGTACTAGATTGATATTAATGGGTCACATGCAGGTGTTTTAATGTTATTTGTAATCAGAACGTGATTATGTGCTAACCTCATTTACAAGTCTACTATTAAAATTCTCAGTATTCACATCCTCAGCTAATTGTAAAGCATTTTAGTTCTGGAATGAGCTTCATGCAATTTTCGGAGACCTCTTACCGTTATTAATTTAAGAATGTATATAAATACATTTTATTGAGGTGAGTGTTTTCCATACTGGAGTGTAAGCTGCTACGTTGTAATAAGTATATGTAACTTTGGATTTCTGTTATCTGATTTGTAGCCTATATGAGTGATGGTTGTCAATAATATAATTATTTACTCATTGAAACTGAATCAAATATGTCCTCTACTTTCTGATATATTACCGTTGCTAGTTTGCAGTAATTGATAATATATTGTTGATATGACTTCTTTCTATAATATCTTGATAAAACTGACTTCTTGTCAGTGTATATTCACATTATGTATATACAGTAATATAAAATTGGTATTGGAGTGTTGCACTATCCCATACTTGAGAAGTATCAAATAGATTTGTGTTTCCTTAGCACCTAAACTCAAAGGTGGATAGCTTTAAAAATGGGTTCTTGTATGCAGGGTGTTAGTTACAGTCTGAAAATAGAATACTTCTAATCAAATCACAAACTTTTTCTTGGCGAAGTGACATCTTCAGCTTTAAGATGGCATCTTCGTGACTATCTTACAAGAGCTATTAAAGTGCCCCATGCTGGTTTTGACACAGTTTTGTGTATGTATAGTTTTCTTGAGCTATGACTTTGAGTGAATTCGAAATTCAAGTTTGTATATGTAAACTTAATCATAAATACCTATACAATGGCCGTAATCCCCCTTGTAAGGGGGGTGGCCAAGTCAAAGCACACAAAAACTTAAAAATGCATCCTTGTATGTAGATGTGTGCCACAGTGAATCGTCAGCTGTGTTTATATGCTTTGATTATGACATATACAATTGGTTTCTTTAATCCTTAACATTGTATGTAAAAACTTAATCATGAATCATGCAACTTTTTATATTTCGCCAGACTTTGCCTTATATAATTGTGATTTTACTTGGATATTTTTAGAGACTCGCCTAACTTTCCTATACTTGTGGTTTGAAAGCTTACTTGTTTTATTATCATGGTTATGAATTTATTCTGAAAATATATTAAAGACATTAATTTGAGGTGCATACTCTTATTTTTATTATTTCTTGATTGAAAATTATCTGTGCTTTTTGTTAGTTTACGTCTCTTAAAGAAATGATAATCCTGCATTGATGTAGTGGTATAATCGTTATATTTGTATTATGGGAGTTTGTTTAGTTTCTCTATCAAGATATATTCACCAAGTTCAGTAGGCACTTGATTCAATTTGTTTTATCAACATGTAAAAATACATTTGATTTGTTGATGCTCAAGAATCAGTTATGTAAAGCCTGCTGCCAGCTAGTGAGATGTGATCTTGTTTGTTTTCATAATATACTAGCTTCTTATATAATCTATACTGCAATATATATTCTGTATATCTAGATTTTATTGATCTGAAGTGTTGATATTACTTATGGTGATTGTAAAGGCCTATTTTCTTCATTTTATTAAGCAAATGCATGAGAAAAGTCTAGAAAATACGTGTGAAAGAACATTCTTACATACATCAATGAACAGAATTGCTTCTCAGGTAAAAAAAAAAAAAAAAGGCACTGAAACGAAACTCAAGGAAAAGGGACCAAAAGTATTTTACATTTCTGTAAGTCTAGGCATCATCTTGAGCCATCAAGACCTAATCATATTTACATATGAGCTCCTTAATGACTGATAATAATGTTTTAATTTTATACATTATAACTTTCAATGTGCAACTGGCACATGAGAATTCTTGTATGAACAATTTGAAGATCTGGGTGCACAATTTCATATAGAAATTTCTCTCTCTCTCTCTCTATATATATATATATATATATATATATATATATATATATATATATATATATATATATATATATATATATATATATATATATATATATATATACACAGTGTATATACAAAAGCTTCAACTTCCCTTGTCAAGAGAACGGCCAAGTTAGATCACACACACACACGCAATCACCAGAAGACTCGCATACAATATCTCTTTACTCTTGCTTTTCCCTCTACCAGACACACTGTGACCCTCATATTAGGATTCTGGTTAGAGATTTCCTACTAGCATCACCCTTTATGCCATTTTTATTGTGTATTTTCTTTGTATTATGGCAAATAGTGGGCTTTATCAAAGAGAGGAGTTGAGTATTCTCTGCCTCCCTTAGGTCGTTCTCCTTTTTTCTTCTTGATATCATAAGTCAACTAATTGGGGTGAAGTGAGGGGACTGGGAATCCCCCTGTTCGGTTTTCCCTACCAAAGAAAGGTGAGAATAGAGTAATAAACTAAATAATCATTTTCCGATGCTAATACTAAGGCCTTTACAGTTCAGACCATAAAAAAAGGACCAAGAACCAGTATATAAGTGGTATGTTGCCTTAGTCATTAAAATTGCTGTGATTATATTGATATAGTTTGTTATTACTAATTGCCTTATTACCCTTTGGATTTTTATATCAGTAGGTTAAAAGGACTTAAAAAGGACAGCGTTCAGAGCTCACATAGAGTTTTGATGGCATATAGACAGGTACTGTATAAAAGTACCATTGATTTAGAAAGTGTATTGCTTTCTGCTTGTCTGCTGACAGTCCATCAAGATATTGGTATCTCCCTGTAGCAACAAATCAGTAAGATACTAAATGCATTAATAGTTTGAATGAAATTCGGTTTTGGGTATACCTTTCACTTACCATGATATTTTCATGCTTACACAATATTATTGCATGAGTACTGTACTTGTGTGTTACTAGTACAGTTATGAATTCCAAATGTGTTATATATCGAAGATAACTTGCTGAATACTATAATTTTTTATAGAAAAAAATGTATGCTATAATACTAATAGCAACTTTTGTTTGACTGGGGGGGAGAGGAAACATTTTTTTTAAGATAAAGAATATACTTACTGATGCTAAAGTTTTAACAAATGTATTAAAAACTGTGACGCACTTTGTATGCTATCACTCAGTCATTCGTTCAAGTGCACTTTATCAACCTCCAAGCACAGGAAAGTGGATGCTAAGAGAAAGTGGATAGGTTTTGCAGTCCAGATACCCGATAAATATTTCAATTCTTCTATGAATTTCGTCACATTTTTCTCCAAAGCACAAATTTATCATTGAAAAAGATAACAACTATAGCTGAGTTTAAATAGAATACAGTACTTAAAATTTAGAACAATGTTGCTTGCATAAATTAGAGATTTGACGAATGCCCTTGGATACCTGCCAGGTCATAATATATACATGCAAGAAATCCACCCATGAACCCTTATCTAAGTTACAGGATTAAGCTTCCAGTGAGATGTGCTATATACAGGTATTTCCTTACCTCTGAATTAGGTTTTTTAACACTTCTTGAATAACAGAGCATAATGTATCGATATTAATGAAGTATTGGTAGATATGAATAATCAATAATAATTACCACGTTAAATTATATATTTCCTATATACAAAGTTGGTTGCATACAAAAAGTCTGATAAATTTGCAAATAGAAACAACTGAAATGAACATCTCGTGATCCGTTAATAACATACAGCTTACTGAAAGAGGCAACTTCCCTATTCTGCTTTTTCTTCCAATGGAGGGGTGGACTCTGGAGCAGCAGAAGTCTCCGTTACAGATGTTTCACTTTCAACGGCTGGATTACTTTCTTCAGTCGTGGGTGTACTTTCATCTGATTTTGAGGAAGTTGCAGATGATACTAAACCAACTGCAGAATCTTTTAAGCCAATCATTTTCGAGGGTAAATTTGCGAGGAAATCAAATACGAAAAATACGCCACTGTTCCAATAACTTCTGAAGTTGATATTGACATCATCGGTTTTTGGCAATGTTAAATACTGAAAGAAAAATGTTACAAGGGTATAATTAAGTATGCTTTAAAGGGTCAAATTAATAAAAAGTTTAATCCATAAAAACATACACCTAATTCTTAGAATAACGTGAAGATAGGTTCTCAGAAGTGCCGCGTAATGTAATAATTGTGTAATGTAACGAGTCATATTACATAAGAAAC
Source organism: Halocaridina rubra (assembly GCA_037179515.1). Taxonomy (NCBI): domain Eukaryota; kingdom Metazoa; phylum Arthropoda; class Malacostraca; order Decapoda; family Atyidae; genus Halocaridina; species Halocaridina rubra. The sequence goes on along the minus strand of JAXCGZ010000129.1, from coordinate 79,437 downwards.
AAAGATAATGGGCAAAGATACGTTTCACAACCGTACATAGACACACTATACCAAAGATATAAGATAAGTAAAACATTTTATAAGTAAATAACAGCAGAAAGAGCTATAGTTATTTATATTAACATGCAAATAGTGTAAAGTATAAAAGATATACAGTAAACAAATTAATGCACTCTATTATGCGGTGGTCAACAGGCATACACTGGGACGTGAATGGTGGCGGTGAGCACGTGGATGCGGGAGAACGAACCTCTATCTGCAAACGTTTTTGCTCTAGCACGCTTTTTCCCTGACAATATTATATGGCAAGTTTGTTTGCTGTTTGTTCTTGATACTCTTTTTTTTTCATTCTCTCCATAATATCCGATTGCATTAAGCGGTACAAGAGAAGGAGGATGCGGGAGAATGAATCTCTATCTGCAAACGTTTTTCTGCCTCCGCATCAGCTGATGCACTCTCACACGCTATTTCCCGGACGATATTATATAGCAAGTTTGTTTGCTGTTTGTTCTTAATGCTTTTTTTCCATTCTCTCCATAATATCCGATCGCATTAAGCGGTAGAAGAGGAGGAGGATGCGGGAGAATGAATCTCTATCTGCAAATGTTTTGCCGCCTCTGTATCAGCTGATACACTCTCGCACGCTATTTCCCTGACGATATTATATCGCAAGTTTGTCTGCTGTTTGTTCTTAATGCTTATCCACGTACTGTACTTAGCATTTTTTCCATTCTCTCCACAATATCCGACCGCATTAAGCGGTAGAAGAGGAAGAGGGTACGGGAGAACAAACCTCTATCTGCAAACGTTTTGCCGCCTCCGTATCAGCTGATGCACCCTCGCACGCTATTTCCCTGACGATATTATATCGCAAGTTTGTTTGCTGTTTGTTCTTAATGCTTTTTTTCCATTCTCTTCATAATATCCGATCGCATTAAGCGGTAGAAGAGGAGGAGGAGGATGCGTGAGAACGAACCTATCTGCAAACGTTTTGCCACCTCTGTATCAGGTGATGCACCCTCGCACGCTATTTCCCTGACAATATTATATCGCAAGTTTGTTTGCTGTTTGTTCTTAATGCTTTTTTTCTTATTCTCTTCATAATATCCGATCACATTAAGCGGTAGAAGAGGAGGAGCATGGCGGAAAAGTGCCTCCGAGGCGGTCGATTATTTACTAAAATTAAAAGTTTTTTCGAATTTTTTTGCATGGCCGTTATTCGTGCATTTCGGATTTATTTATTATTATTTTTTAGGGGCGTTATTCCAATTTCACGGATTATAAACAAGCGTAAAAAGTGAACTAGGTGTACTGTATACCAAATTGAACAGACACACTATTTAATAATTTCAGTTTCAACTAAAGATGCTCTACTATACTTAGCCTAAGAATCGACAATAAAGACATCTACTGTTAAAACATTTGTAGCTCTGATAAACATTAGATCAATAGCAGATGACATAATTAAATATCTAAACAAAGTAAATGATAATTGTCTATTAACATAAGTTTTATAATCTTTAGACTTGGTCTCAATACAGAGCAATGGAGAACTGAAATAACAGCCATGGATAATTGAAGTGTAGCTATGTACTAAATAAATTAAATATAGTCGAAAATTAACTGAGTCACCATCCTCAGGGATGTAGTCGAGTCACTTATGTCTTCGGCAGCACACTGGCAGAACTAATGATAAATCTTTACTAAAATGATATGTGCCTAAAGGAGTCATATATCTCGTCTACACAATTAGAAAAAAAGACGTGTAAACTTGCAGGAACAGTTATGAAGAAAACTCGAGCAAGTGAGAAAAGTTTGGAAATTATATTTAGATTACAGAGGGAAACTTATGTGTACACAAAACTAGTCTCTTTACCTTTAATGATACATTCTTCGTACCAGGCATGATGTCATATAATCTATCATAAGTGGCTGCTGCCTGGCGACTGTCGCCCCATACTCCTTGATCAACTGTGAAGTATACCACACCGCCACCTATGCCTACTTTGGTTGCAAACCTGTCAATAAATTCAGATACTTAATATACAGTGTGTATCAACAAAAAATATCAACTAAATAATATAGCATCACAAATTAACCACAAACAGTTAAATTACATACAGTAAACTACACCTAAATCTATACTACAAATAATAAAATGGAATAATTTAAGTGAATACACTTGTTTTAATGCAAAGTGGTACAATATCACATACGTTTCAGCTCTTAAATAACTTTTGGAGCCAATCTAATCAAACCTAGGACTGAAATTCACTGCTAAACTACTTTCATGATAAGTCTAATGACATACTATGAGGAGATATGTGGTACATATGAATTTTTTTTTGGTTATTTATGAGTGTGACACCCAGATGGGAAAATAATACTATGTAGACAGCACGAAAAAAACAAAATTACTGCTGGGGGAAGAACAAATACTAAGGTACTCATAAATTCTAAAATACCATTTTTGTAACATCACCCTATAGTTTGATTGGTTGTATCCCTAAGCAACCTTTCTGTTCTCAGAAATGAAGCTTCAATACATCATCCTTTTCTATCTGTTGAGGTGCCATATCCCCTAGGGCGGTAATAAGTAAGGAATGCCACTTGTTCGACATTCCAGGATTATGCTTGATTCATTACGTGGAGAGGTCTTAAATTCTCCCCTGGCTGACTAGCTCATACCTCACCTACATGCTAGGTTTGCCTTAAGTCACACATTCTAAAATAGCACGTAAACTCTCAACTTAATTTGGCCTAGGACTCTATACATATAATCTGAGACAGGATCTGTAGTGTAGCCCTACTATTAGTTTGAAAGGCACAGAGCCAATCAAACCACTCTACATCAATCAGTATTACAAAACTGGTTAATATTTATTTTCACACTCCAAAGACTGCAATAAAAATAAAAACTGCAAAAATATATAAAAAAAAAACAATAAAAGCGATGCTTTATATTAATTACTCATTTCTTAACTGTGGGTTAACTAGTCATACCTAATGTTATAAATAACTTCGATATTTTTTTCTATCAGGAGTATGCGTACAAGTAAATATTTACTAAAATAGCTTTGTAAATAACTGTGAGTCTCAGGTGACAATAAATACTTAAAATAGGGATTCTCTAAAGTTAAATTGATTAACACAACCTCTCAGCCTCCACTGCATAGCTTCCTTGACCCCAAAGTAAATGTAGTCAACCTCCAAACCTCTAGGCAACGACAAATTTCGGAAACTCTTTACTTTCACAACCCTAAAATGGGATATTAAAATACGAAACACTTAAAATTAATCTAAAACATGACAAAATAAAAAGTTTATCAACTCCAACCCTTACCAAATACAGTATATTAAACTTCATAAAACTTTTGCTAAATGTAAATATATGGCGAGTTAACTTCGTCTCCTATGATGCAATTTGTACAAAATTATCCTAAATGAAACAAGACTACAAAAGAAACAAAAATAAAAGCAAATCAAACTACCGGTAAAGCTATGAAGTTTACAGTCTATTCTCATTTAAATATATATTCAAATCAAACGACTATAAAGTATACTAACCAGGCTAGCTTAAGCACTTTTTTCATAATGGCTAGAGGATATATCACAGAATAAGCATGAATTTCGTGCTTCCAACACGTATTTTGGGAATGAGCAACCTCTGTGGAAGCCGTTTGTTTACTTTTTCTAACCCAGAACAGATAAATTCATGGTGGCGTTCATTTCATATATATTTTTGTCGGTTATGAAATAGTTTGTACTTGAATAATATTAAATATTTCCTATCATTGTAGGTTATTATTGAAAAACTATGGTCAAAAAAATAATATATTAGGCTTCTTTTAGAAATGAAAATAATCGTGAAGGTGTATTAGTTAACATTGATATACATATAAATTTGTCAATTAATTCAGAGTAAGAGTAACTGAACGAGTCCTCCTCAAATGTGAAAATCGATTAAATAGAATTTAAAAGCAAACTCTTCGTACGCTACCAAACGTATAATTCATCAAAATATATATTATTATATGCTTATTAAAACATATGAAAAGCTGTCATTTTATTTAAAGATTATAACGCAAAAATATCAGATTGATTATTGCGTCAAAATGTTGTTGTTTGACCATAATATTTATCTGTAAAGTAAACCCTTTATAAAAACTAAAACCTTGTTTGATATGTGTATATAGGCAGAGCAATACATTTAACAATTTACAGCCTTTAATTTAGAATAAAAGATTCCTTGAATAAAATAAGATAGACAATTATTTGCGTCACTAAAAGATAATTGAATTAATTTCCCTTTGCAATGTCGTCTGCTTGTTCAGTCTCCAAACTGTCAGCTGTCATGTCGCCCGGGTGACCCAGCTTCACCTCTTTTGTGACCTCACAAATATGCTCAAGTTAAGCAAAAAAGACCACGGCAGAGAC
>JAXCGZ010000129.1:12500-70000 GCA_037179515.1 Halocaridina rubra | reverse complement strand
TGAAATAAAAATGGTAAAGAGAGAGAGAGAGAGAGAGAGAGAGAGAGAGAGAGAGAGAGAGAGAGAGAGAGAGAGAGAGAGATAAGCCTCTATATTCGGGTCATATGCCTTTTTTTTTTCTTAAATAAAGTCGCTTAATATATAGTTCCCCTCCATACCGTGGACGGACCCCAATTGGAGTCTGCCAGCCCCAACCCGCATAGGTCAGATTTTATCTGGGATGTTTGCCAAGCCTGTCTTCATTTTTACAAAATTGTATTAGCCTATTTCATCTTCATCCCCCCCCTGCTCGGCCCCTGTGTCGCTCTATTTTTAGTTTATATTATTTCCTCATATTGTAGACACTTTGTTTGTTTGTTTTTTCTTTTTTTCCCGCGTTTTTGTACTCACGGAAAAAAATAGTCTGATAACAAATGCTTTTTGTGTTAAAATATGTGGATTTTAAACTAGTTCAAGTTGTTAATTTCACAAGTGGGAAATTTAAATACTACTACTACTACTGCTACTACTACTACTACTACTACTACTGCAATAATAATCATGATAAAAAAGAAATAATAATAATGATAATAATAATAATAATAATAATAATAATAATAATAATAATAATTAATTGCATACATTTTCCTGGCTGCTTCCAGGCCTATTTTTAGCCATAGCATTTTTTTTTTTATTATATCGTTAAGAGAGGATTATCTTCTATATGTTCATAATTGCTGAGCGACTCCGAAGTTGGTTTTGCTTCTGAATATCGCTTCTCGGCTGATTTATTGAAAATCACATTCACTAAAGGGGGGTTTAAACTGTCGAACGGTTCGTCGAACGCGGTTCGACAGACAAGTGTTTGAAGTGATGTTCGAACGTGTGAACGGGGTATTTGGTTGTCGAACATATTCGACAAACGTGTTCGACAACCAAATACCCCGTTCACACGTTCGAACATCACTTCAAACACTTGTCTGTCGAACCGCGTTCGAAGAACCGTTTGACCGTGTGAACCCCCTTTAATGAACAAAGTCTTGCTGAAACGAAAACTCGCAATCCATTGTGTATACAAAAGTTCATATCGATTCGAGGAAAAACCACGTGATTATTGATCGTCGGATGAAATAAACAATCGATATATGGAAGGGTGGGTCAAAGGGGCCGCGGTTGCTCATTGGTAAGGCACACGAACGGGGAGGCGACTAACGTGGGTTCGAACCAACTGCGGGCGTTAGGAAGGGCATCCAGCCTTAATCCCCCAGCTCCAGTTTGTGCTCACTGGAATTTTATTGGGGATTAATTGTGACACGTGAAATAGTGAATATACCAAAATAATTTGAACAATTGGCGACTCCCATGGTCCAGAGAGAGAGAGAGAGAGAGAGAGAGAGAGAGTTTTAAGGGTGCTTTATAAGGAAGGGTGGTCAAAGTACCATCAATCGTAGTTATAATTTGATAAGAAATTATTTTCGTGGATTGAATCATATGTGAATTATTATAATAACTGTTGGGTATATATATAGACATTACATCGAGAAATTAAGGAAACATTAATAATGGACGGTCTGTGAAAAAAAAAAAAACGTAAGCTACTTTTAATTGAGGATTCGCAAGTCACCACAGGGATCATGGAAATATACAATTGCACACTTCAAATAAGCACATGTGCATTGCACTTGCGCATACAATACACTGCTTGAGATATATATATATATATATATATATATATATATATATATATATATATATATATAGAGAGAGAGAGAGAGAGAGAGAGAGAGAGAGAGAGAGAGAGAGAGAGAGAGAGAGAGAGAGAGAGAGAGAGAGAGAGGTGCAGACTCTTTGCCTAGTGAAATTGAATAATGACGATAGAGAGAGAGAGAGAGAGAGAGAGAGAGAGAGAGAGAGAGAGAATCATACCTCCTTCTCGTATATGTCAGGACAGTTTGTTTCTATAGTACGAACGTGTTTCATTGCATGATGGCTACGAGTTTTATACCTTATGTTCTGCATTATCAACAGTATCTTATGCGTGTGGTGGCTGCCGTGGTCGGATGGTAGCACAAGCGACTTTGATTTTTTCAGGTCGTCGGTTCAAGACCCAAAACGGTCTGAGATTAGAAAAGTCATTTACTAGGGGTGACGGTCACACTTTTTCCAAAAGCAAATTTCCTAGGAGAGAGGTACCGTTCTAGCATATTCTAGAAAAGGGAGTTCGTGACGTATGACCGGATCATTTATCGTATACGTGTGATAGACATGTATGAGCTTTTAATTCGTAGAACGTGTACAGTCAAAGTATACTTTGAACAAATTCATTATGCTGTGTGAAATAATTATAATTTAAGGTGAGAATAGTTAAATTTACTAGTATTAAACATATATCCACAAACTCTTTCTGTTATATACCTGTATATAGGAACACATTCTACCAGTATGAATTGAATTTTAAATTATAGGGCATTTTTATTCATTTACTTAAGTTAATCGTCTTTTCCACTTTACCGAAGTTGTAATTAATTTACATTAGTTAATCTCTTTGCCGGATTTGTGTTGGCTTTCCAGTTGCGAGAATAAATAATAAATATTATATAATATCTGACTCACCACAGGTCTTGAGGTAACGTGGAGAGAGAGAGAGAGAGAGAGAGAGAGAGAGAGAGAGAGAGAGAGAGAGAGAGAGAGAGAGAGAGAGAGAGAGAGAGAGAGAGAGAGATCATCCCATTCGACTCGGTTTATCGCTGCACATTGTCAGGGACTTGGAAAAAATCCAGTCGCTTGGTTTTTCTGCAGGAACTGAGCGTAGAATTTTTTTTTTTTTTAAGACTAATTGCGGAGGGCATTGCTAGTTCTTACTTCTTACTTACTTCTGGTGTGCTCAAGGTCTGGTATCCATCCTTCGGGTGTCCAGCCAGACTTACGTTTAATTTAAATTAATAATGAATTTTGAAATCTTTGTCATTTGAAGTACAGTATGTACAAATTTAGTCACATTTTGCAAACTACTGAAATAAAAGAGACTATAAAAAGTAGCATCAACAACGGCAACAATAATATATATATATATATATATATATATATATATATATATATATATATATATATATATATATATATATATATATATATATATATATATATATATATATATATATATATAATTACAAACAAGATGACATATCTCGCTGAAGCTGGCAGGGTGGCTGCAAATATGTCCAAAGAACTGAAGAGTGAAGAATACGGATCTTTAGCAATTATCTATCTTCCTATCTGTGCTTCCTGAATAACCATTGTACAAAATGGAAATAAATGTTTTGATTTTTTGATTTTGATTTGATCCTCGTGTGAGCTGTTCTGCTTGGAGAAAGAAAGAAAAAAGGAAAATATACATATAGGAAGGAAATGATAATATCCTTTTACAATACGACGGGGAATACGAAGGTGATAAGCCTCCCTCCCTCACCACCACAATAATAATAATAAATAATAATAATAATAATAATAATAATAATAATAATAATAATAATAATAATAATAATAATAATAATAAAGACAGATAAAATTGACAAGGAAACTGTGAAATTTATTTATTTATTTATTTATTTATTTATTTTAAGTGACACCAGGAGGGGCCAAAAAATTAATAACTCTACCCTCATCGGGTCGGGGCACGAAGAGAGCATAAAAAGAAACAGAGATGGGGAGTATTGTGACTTGTCAATTGTGACTTGTGAGATGTGAAGGGATAATAAGACGTATGTAACGCATATCCAAGAATATTCGGTGTTGATGTAGGCATAGAAAGAGAACCGTAACTGAAGGAAGACTTGACATCGAACTGTCCTGGACAGTCTTGTTTTAGTCCACAAAGCCCTTCTTCAGCTGTAGTATCGCAACTGCAGTATTAATGATATGAACTATGTAATGTTCAGTAATACAAACAAACAAACAAACTTTTGTAATGTCTCTCAAATTCGTTGTTCCAGGTGGTTTATGATATGCTTGAGCACACAACTTTTTTTGACATTTGTAGCATCACATTCATCATTAACCTGTAATGCAGCATTTGCAAGACATATCACCGCATGCAGCACTATATATTATCTCAATCTTAAATCATATCACGGAGATTCTTTATTTTCCCAAGTTGCAGTTAGGATGTAAACAGAAGATTTAATAACAATATTTGTCGGTGTTTAACATATTCCGTAGGATTTTTTTGTAATTGTATCAGGATTTATTGATCCTTTGGATAGGAGAAGCCTAGAACAATGCAAAAATAAGTTTCTTTCTCATGTATGTCTTGTATTTCCTAAGTATTGAGAATGCAAATGTTGGCCAATTTGGCATCACCCGTGACCTTAACTATACATTCTAGCATCTTTAAACAGTTCTGTGTGAACTTGTACGGCGTTATATGAGAATTTAAGCATCCTTAGTCCTGTGATTAATAAAAAAGATGACAGTTGATAGGGAATTCATTTTCTGCACATTGTATCACACCAGTTACGTCTGTTCGACAAATTATTATTATTATTATTATTATTATTATTATTATTATTATTATTATTTGACAGAGGATATATTTTTTATCTCTCTCTCTCTCTCTCTCTCTCTCTCTCTCTCTCTCTCTCTCTCTGTATTTTGATTATACAAGTCATTTTTATCTTTTGCATAAATTGTTAATTTAATACACACTAGAATATAGAAAACTTATTACGTATTTTATTTTTCTCATTTGTTTAATCAGCGTTAGTCTAATTTTTTTAAATTTTTATTTATAGTTTTGTCTCCTACTGAATATTTCATTCTGGGATATTCAAAGCCGTAAGTTTATTCTATTCAGTGAAACGAGGCTTCGGAATATTCAACTCCCAGTAAAGCTATCACCCATCTCTCTTTATTGCTTCCTTCCGCCTTCCGCCTGTTTTACAACCAGGACCTAAAATGGTCTTCTTTGCTCTTAAAGTTATTATTATTTTATTTTCCTGTTTTCATCTTCGATTAAAACCGGTGCGCTCTCTCTCTCTCTCTCTCTCTCTCTCTCTCTCTCTCTCTCTCTCTCTCTCTCTCTCTCTCTCTCTCTCTCTCTCAGAGATCTTGTTATCGATAAACTCACAATCACAGTCAACAAGTTAAATGATCGTATCTCTTCACTGGAAGAACAAGTCGGGTTACTTCAGGGAACATACAACTCACAGCAGACGACACCGGAACCGCAGGGTGTCACCCCTACCCGGCCCCTACCTGAGGGAAGCCTGCTTCTGGGTGACACAAACCTCTCCCCTGTTCGTATGTCAGACTTGAACCAACAATGCTCCGTTCAAACTATAGAAGGAGCTAATATAGATCTCATAAATTGTTGGGTCTCAGAGAAACTTCGATGGGCTCCTAAATATTGCATCTTATACTGCGGTATTCAAGACATCCTTAATGGGTCTCAGCCTGTGGATATCCTTGATAGATTGGGTTCTCTCATAATCGATCTCAAGGAGGTGAACGAGGAGATGAGCATACACATATGTGAAGTAGCACCTGTCCTTAGAGTCGAAGAGTTCGATGAAAAGATCAACTATTTCAATAATCAACTAGCAACTTGGAGTGAGACCAATGGGGTTTCAGTTATCAAGACTAATCTGCAGTTCAGGCTTGGTACCGGCGATGTTGATCGGATGTGTTATGATGTAAATGATAAGGGGGATGCTCTCAACAGATTTGGCGTCATCAGGTTATTGAACATAATTGCTAAGCAATGCCCATTCTTCAAACTAAGCAACAACTGGGAAGAAATCATATACCAAACCATACCTACTACATATGCTTCTGTATTGTAGCGGCAACAACGACCGGTCACGGCCAATAACGACAGTCAAAATAACACATACAGGAACAGAAACTACGACCGGCATCGCCAGCTCCCCTCAATAAGAAATAATAATGAAATCAGAAACGTCTCTCAAGAAAGTAGCAACGATCAGCATTCTAGAAGGGATCCTCAACAGCATTCGGATAGACGTCATACCCGGGATTTTCGTCATCAGAATCGTCAAATCCCACCTGGTCCCCGTCCAAGACCGAGAGTTTAAGCTGTTTACTGGCAGGAACTGCTGTGGTTGGACATCACAGTGGGGGGTTGGGGCTTGCCCTGGCTGACGAATACCCATTGTAATGAAATGGAAATAAAGTTTATTGGTATTCGAGGATGGAGACGAGACTCGAGGATGAATCACAGTCTTTACGATCTCGACCAACCACGGCGCTACCCCCAGCGTCCCCGGGCGAGGGAGAAATTGCAGCAGCTCTACAGTCATCGACAGCCCTGTTCAAACTGTGGGGAAATAAACCATGATCTTTCCCACTGTTGGTTTAACTATAGACTTAAATGTGGTCACTGCCGTGAACATGGCCATAAAACAAGATTATGTCCCTTAAATATATAGCAATCACATTGTAATACAGGCTTATTGAAACATTTCATAAATATACAACACATCAATGCACAACCACTTTTGGGTAATTTCGACAATATTGCACTAATGATCAGAGAAAATAACGTGGATATAATGTGTGTTTGTGAAACTTGGCTCCTATCTAATATGCAGTCTGGTTTTGTTGCTATACCTGAGTATTCTTTTTATCGATTTGATGGCGGTAGGGGTGGGGGTGTGGGGGTGTATGTAAGAAATCATCTAACGGTCTCCCTATTAAAGACCCCTGAAGTCGAGCGACCTCCTCATCTCGAAGACATTTGGTTGACTGTTCAGAGTAGGAAATTCCCTTCATTCATCCTGGGATGTGTATATAGACACCCTCATGCACTCAACGACACCTTTGATTACATCTCCGAGGTATTTCGGTCGGTCTGTTTGAGGAGCAAACCTCTCATTATTATAGGCGACTTCAATGATAATCTCCTTCTTCCTAATAATAAAATGGGGAAATTAATTCAATCCCTCCACTTAAATCAGCTTGTGAATAAAGCAACCCGTATCACCGCTAATTCCTCCAGCCTAATTGATCTTATAATTACCAATACACCTAGTTTTATAGTTCACCACGATGTCTTACCTTGTCCTGTAGGAGACCACGAGCTTCTAATAGCTACAGTTAATGTCAGGAAGGAAAAGAGACCGCCAATTGTTAAAACTTTCCGATCTCTTGAGAATTATTCTCAAAATTGTTTCTGCAACACTCTTCTTAATGAATATAACATTTTAAATTCAATACTAACTACAGATTGTGTAAATTATCAAGTTTCTACTTTTACTGATGTTTTTACGAGATGTTTAAATGAATGTGCCCCTCTTACAACCAAAGTCATGACACGCCCTCCTGCCCCGTGGATTGACTCTCAGTTAAAAGAGCAAATGAAAAGGAGAGATGACCTCCTAAGGCAATTTAAATCTGATAGACAAAACTCCGAGATGGAAAGAGCCTATAGAAGAGAAAGAAACCTTACTAAAACAATGTTGTCCGAAAAGAAGAAAAATCATTTCAGGGAAGAATTTTCCAAGTATAGGGGAAATATCAAAGGAACTTGGAATGTTATAAAAAGAATAATTCCTGCAAATAAGGAAATCTTAGAAAATTCTGACCTTCTCAGTGATAATGTGGAAAAGCGAGTGAATGATTTTAATAAGTATTTTGCTGAAATAGGTAAGTCCACATATGAAAAGTCCCAAGATAATAATGACTTGATTATTAATCAACCACATAATTGCCAGCCTCCAGCTGAAAGAAATATTATCAATAATTTTAGACCGCACCCAATCGATTTAGTCACACTTATTCTTATCATAAAGAACCTCAAACCAACAAACTCTTGTGGTTCCGATGGGATACAACTTCGCTTCCTAATTGACTCATTGCCAGTTACAGTATTTTTCATTTTAGTCATTGTTAATACATCCATTGTTACAGGCATTTATCCTAACCTCTGGAAGCATCCCTATATCATCCCCGTTTTTAAGAGTGGAGATACTAATAATGTTGAAAATTATAGGCCAATCTCTCTTCTCAGCATTCTGTCTAAAATACTTGAGAAGGTAGTTGCCACCCAGTTAATAAATTTCCTTGAATCAAATTGTCTATTATGTGAAGAACAACACGGTTTTCGGCCTAAACTTTCGACCGAGACGGCCCTACTTAAAATTACTGATAAAATTTATAGTAATATTGAAAATAAGAAAATATCACTTTTATTATTGTTAGATTTGTCTAAAGCATTTGACAGTGTACACCATCAAATTCTAATGAGAAAACTTTCCAAAGTTCATGTTGACTCATTTTGGTTCGAAAATTATCTGAAAGATCGAATTCAATCAGTTCGAATGGGCTCGACTCTCTCTTCTTCTTTAGATATCAGTTTTGGCGTTCCTCAGGGTTCAATTTTGGGTCCTCTGATTTTCCTAATATATGTTAATGGTTTACCTCAATTTATAAGAGATTGCCTACTTGTTATGTATGCTGATGACACTCAGATTATGCTTACTGGTGACATTGATAGAATTCCTGATATCTTAAAAAGGGCTGAAGATATATTAAACTGTGCCAAAAGTTATTTTAACAGTAATGGTCTTTTACTGAACGAAAATAAAACTAAATTCGTTATTTTTGGATCAAATCAATACCTGTCCCGCATTCCTGAGAACATCAGTATAAATTTCAACAATGTTTCACTCTTCCCATCTAATAAGGTTAAAAATCTAGGAGTTATTATGGACAGTACCATGACATTTAATTTTCATATCGATGAACTACATAAAAAAGTGAACGGGACCCTTATTTACTTGAACAGAGTCTATGAAAGATTCGAGCCTGATTGTAGGGTAATTGTAGTACAAACATTGATTTTAAGTATTCTCAACTACTGTCTGAGTGTTTGGGGTTCCACGACTAAGACCCAGATGTTACGAGTGAAAAGGCTCCAGAATTTTGCTGCAAGAGTTGCCATAGGGGGGGGTGCATAAATATGATCACGTGACTCCCCTCTTTGAGAGATTGGGTTGGCTAAGGATGGACATGAAGTTCATATATAATATCTGTCTTTTAGTTTTTAAAATAAATCATGGAATATTACCGGAATGGCTCTGCTCATTGCCAACAGTTAATCAAATGCGTATCATTAACGTCAACACCAGATATCAGAATTCTTTTTACGTGCCCAGAACTTCCACTGATATTGGGGCAAGAGCCTTAAATGTAATGGGCCCGAGACTTTGGAACTCTTTACCCGCAAACTTAAGAAGCTGCCAAACATTACCCTCACTTAAATCTCATCTTTTAAATCACCTACTTAATAAGTGATTTTAGTCTCATTATTATCCTCCCATTGGGTAGACGAAGTGTACGTATGCTTATTTTAATGTGTAAATATTTTGATTTTGTGCTTTGCAAATTTCATTTGTTTTATTTTGACATTTTACATTGTAATTTGTAATTAGATTAATTATCATGTAATAGCCATTTTTGATGGAATAAAGTTTTTGACTTTGACTTTGACTCTCTCTCTCTCTCTCTCTCTCTCTCTCTCTCTCTCTCTCTCTCTCTCTCTCTCTCTCTCTCTCTCTCTCTCTCTCTCTCTCTCTCTCTCTCTCTCTCTCATCATAAACTTAAGTAAGCTAGTTTCAGTTTCAGTCGTGCTCTATTATTCATCCTCTGACCTTCACTAATCTTCAAGTCTCTCTTTTTCGCTTGGAGTTTGAATTTCTTTTTTAGTTAATATCTCTCCTCCTCTTGTGGATTATTCTTGTATTTCTTTATATATATATATATATATATATATATATATATATATATATATATATATATATATATATATATATATATATATATATATATATATATATATATATATATATATATATATATATATATATATATATATATATATATATATATATATATTTTATTTATTTATTTATTTTTTTTTTTTCCCTATTGTCCACTTCCTATTATGCCTTTGCATGTTAGTATGACTAAATACTGTATAGTGTTCACTAATATATAACCCGCTAAGAGTTCTTTTTGATCTCTAATACTTTGTCTATGTCAGAACCCTTATTTAGGGTCCTTGTTTGGGTGCTCTGGTCACGAGGGGATTTGGCTTGGGTCATTTTGCGAGCAAATGGAAAGTAAATATTAGCAAAACATTTACCCGCTGAATGGATTGATAGTGTTGACTTTATGAATACAACACCTGTGACTGCTACACAAATATCCAACAAAACCCTGTGTTGTCTATAGTATTGCAGTAGTGTGATAATGGTTGGCCTAACAAAAGTAGAGAGTAAACTTATGCCATTTGAGAATAGGTTGACGGAGTTGTTGACTCAGTGTGATTGTATCCTTTGGGGACAAAGAGTTGTTATCCCTGCTCTATAGAGCTAGAGAAATTTATATAGGGAGTTACATTCTGAGCACATGGGTGCATCTAAATGAAAGAATTGGCTAGGGGCAATTTTTGGTGGCCAGGCTGAGATGGTGAGATAGAATATTTAATAAAGACCTGTCCTACATGTCTAGAAAATCGTAGTTTTCCTAATAAGATTCCTCTTCACCCTTGGAATGGCCATCGGTTCCATGGCATCGCACCCATGTGGACTACGCGGGTTCAATTCATGGTACTCATTATTTGTGTAACGTTGATGCACATTCTAAGTGAGTAGCGATATTCCCGACTAATGCTACCTAGTGCATTCATGTTTTGTTGAATGGGGCCTACCAGTTGTGCTGGTGAGTGATAATGGTAGCTGCTTCTCTAGCAGTGAGTTCCAGCGATTTATTGAGCTGAATGAACTTTGTCATGTACGTTCTTCACCTTTTCAGCCCTCTACGAATGGGTTGGCAGAAAACGTGGTGCGTACTTTCAAGTCCGTTTCGCTTCATGCTAAGCGGGAGGAAGTGAGGGTTACCCTTGACAAATTTTTATGCAAGTATAGGCTGACTCCTCACACTACAACTGGTTTATCAATTTCTGAATTATTACTTTTTTGTCGAATACGTTTTTTTTTTTTTTATTTTATTTATTTTTTTTACGAAGACCTGGAGAAACTATCCAGCAGAGAGAGTTAAAGCAGCAGCAGAACCAGAAGCGACTACATGACTCTAAGTCTCCTATCATTGGAACGATCTCCAGGTGATCAAGTCATGGTACATAATTATGCTCATAGAACTAAGTGGATTCCCGCTACTGTTAAATCTAGAGCAGGTCCTTTATTTTATAAAGTATCTACAAAAGAACAACAAGTGATGAAGCGTCATCAAGATCAGATTTGGAGAGGTGATCCACCTTGCCGTGAGAGAGTATCAAGTGCTCTTCCTACTCCTGAGAATTTGGTGGTGGAAACTAGTACATCTCCGGTACCCAAGTCTCCGGTAGTACGTAGATCTAGCAGAGTTTCACGTGCTCCAGTACGTCTTAACTTTTAGGGGAGGGATGTAGTAACTTGGATAGTAAACAAGTTGTTTCTTTCCAGTAAACGTTTTAGTGTTCCTATAATAATAATAATAATAATAATAATAATAATAATAATAATAATAATTTGGTTTGTTAATTTCTAGGTTTAAATGTGCTTAACAATTTATACTATATATACCTAAATAGGTAAATACGGTATTGTACCTTGTTTACTATCTAATAATATATTGTAAGAAGAAGAAGCATGATATTTTGGAACCCCGTAATCGTTTGACACGTTCGGTCGGGAGTTGGGTGCTTAACATTGTGTTACTGATGTATTATTGGATTTCCCGATCTTGAATATCTACTACATTTAAGGGAAGTTATTTCTCTGGTTTTGTTTAATAGGTCCTATTTATATGTGTTAATATTTAATAACATTGGTGGCTAGGAATTTGTTATTTTGTTTTTTCCCTGTACAGTAGATCTGTATCGAACCTATTCACCGGCACCTAACCATTTACTCTACAGTACCATATTTCTAAGCTAGGCTGTTTATTTATGAGATGTATAATTACATATGTTTTCTCTTGGGGTTATAACAGTATTATAAAATACAACACATATTAATTAGTCCACGAAACGTTATATATTTCTTCATACATTAAAAAGTCAGTGGAGATTTATCACATTCCTCATTAACTTAATTTGACACTGGAGAATTATTCTGTTGCATATTCTTGTTTGTCAGTGCTTGCATCTGGTTAAGTATTAAAATCATAGCGCTGTGAAATTAATTCAGTTCTTAAATCGTATGTCTGTTATTACTTTGGGAAAATATCTGAATAATCAGCTTGTAGTAGTCACCGTGGCTCAAGCGGTAGCATCCGCGACTCTGAGGCGTCAGGTCGAGGGTTCGCGCCCTGTCACGGTTTGAGGTTAGCAAGGGAATGCAATCGGGGTAACGATTATATCTGCCAAAACAAGTCCTTCGCAAGAAGGCAACCGTCCTAGCCCTTGGTAGAAAAGGGAGTCCGTGACGTAAAACCGGAACAACAACAACATCTGAATAATCAGCTTGTATAAATGAACAGTTTCAGAGCTGATTTCCTGAATTACCGTCTGATTTGTCTATTCCCAGTTATTGACTGGACTTCTGTATCATAATCCAGGGAATCAAGTTATCATTTCTTAAGTTATGATGTTCCTTTTAAAGTAAACATCAGATCCCTTTCATTCTGTGTTTCAGAGTTACCACAAAGGACGTGTGCTTCTGGACTTTGTATTCAACAGACTGAATCTTGTAGAAACCGATTACTTTGCCCTCCGTTATGTAGATCAGAATAAACAACGAGTAAGTACAGTACTGCAACATTTCGCTCGGTTTTAGGGTTTTCTTGTAGAAATACCTTCTGATGATTTTTATAATATATTTAAAGAAGGTCTGGGTGGATTTTGATTGAGTTGGTATTGCTTTTTGTCATGATATGACACAACAAAACTCATGTTGAATTAAAAACTTTTTCTTAATAAAGCAATATTTCTACATCTTGACTGACTTAACTAATTAAAACACATACATATAAGTCTACATTTGCCTTGTCGTTTCGTTTTCCTTATGACTGATATAAAATGCATATAGACATGCCGAAAATAGACCAGTATGAACTAAAATAAACTGAATATAGACATGAGAATAATCCAGTATTAACTAAAATAAACTGAATATAGACATGACGAGAATAATCCAGTATGAACTGAAATAAACTGTATATAAATTGACAGTGTAATTAGTATAAACTAAAATAAACTTTATAAGCAGACAAAGATTAACCCAATATAAGTTAGATAACTTGTTTGTAGACTGACTGAGATTAACCATTCATGTAAGAAAAAACTGTATAGACTTAATTATATTAATCCTGGATAACCTAAACTAATCAAGTATGTTGTAATGATTAACCAAGCTAAATACTGAGCCATATTGTTGTTAATATTTGTATTAAAAAAGATAGACAAAACAATTGTAAACTTTTACGTGGTGGAGTAAATTCTTAGACCTTCACATATAAGAAATACAGTTTAGGTGAGATTTATGACACCTTAAATTTGTTAGGAATGAGTCATGTCTTACCATTTACTGCCTAAGCTCAAAGTTATATGATATTACTTATCTGTATCTGCAGCACCACTTCTCAGCCTGCAAACACTTCATGACTCACTCAGCTGGACACAAGACCATATAAAAGTTTAACTAATATAAATTTGGTGATTGAAATACTGTAATTGGTCTTCTGGTACATAAGTTTGGGCTACGACTCAACTGCCCATTTACAAAGGGGCTTAGTCTAAACCCCATTTTTAATGTAGATTAACAGGGATTCATCCACATTAGCTTGCGAATAAAGCTGAGTTTAGGACAAATTGCCCTTCCATAAAGTTAAAACTTACTTGTTTTTGACGAAGGCTAATTTTTTTTCCTGTAACCTAACCCAACTGAAATCCAACAAGCCCTGAATTGCAAACTAACCCTAGCATAAAGGAGATTATCCTATAATAATGATGGATAATATTTTTACAGGACTTTTTGATAGATATTATTCTGCTTTATTGCTTAGAACACATATTATGACTTGGATATCATATATATATATATTTTTTTTATTTTGGTACAAAGTGATTTTGCGATTTTTATTTTCTTTTTTTCTTTTTTGTATCTCGCAGCATTGGTTAGATCCAAACAAGAATATTTTGAGACAAATAAAAAGTAAGTATATTGCTTACTCTTCTTGCCTATATGTGTATGTGCTTTAAAAGTAGTTCCATTACTCCTCATATTTTTTTATTTCCATTATCTCTCTACATGGTCAAAATTATTTCCTTTTCTACATTGGTCTTTGCATGTTTTTGTTTTCCCACTGATACCATTGTTAGGGGACTACGGTAGTCCAGTGGTTAGAGCATTTGACTCAGGTAGTGACAAATCCGTGTTCAAACCTGCCGTGTGGTGTTAGGTAAAGCATTCAGTTCTGTTTTCCAAGATCCAACCTGTCTGTGTCCACTCCCATTCAAATGGGGATTAAGAGTGAAACATAAACCGGCAAACGACAACTGTAGTTTCATTGTTAACTAAATCTTATTAATAATGAAATACTAGAATAAGAAGCAATTGTTTAGATGATATCGAGATACATATCATTTATTGTTCGAATATTAATGATTTAATGTACATTATAGAACTTGTAGATGCATAAGTAGTAAGTAAATAAATAAACAAAAACCACTCTTTGTTAAAAACACGTGCC
Source organism: Halocaridina rubra (assembly GCA_037179515.1). Classification (NCBI taxonomy): domain Eukaryota; kingdom Metazoa; phylum Arthropoda; class Malacostraca; order Decapoda; family Atyidae; genus Halocaridina; species Halocaridina rubra. The sequence continues at coordinate 55,309 of JAXCGZ010000129.1, read as the reverse complement.
CTTTGTGTCTTATTTCATACTTACACTCATGTTCCTTTTTATGTCAGTTGAGTTAATTGATATGGACGTTGCACATTGTTAACTCATATTGCACATCAAATTTTTTGTAGGATATATATATATATATATATATATATATATATATATATATATATATATATATATATATATATATATATATATAAATATATATATATATTATATATATATATATATATATATATATATATATATATATATATATATATATATATATATATATATATATATATATATATATATATATATATATATATATATATATATATATATATATATATATATATATATATATATATATATATATATGTATATATATATATATATATATATATATATATGTATATATATATATATATATATATATATATATATATATATATATATATATATATATATATATATATATATATATATATATATATATATATATATATATATATATATATATATATATATATATATATATATATATATATATATATATATATATATATATATATATATATATATATATATATATATATATATATATATATATATATATATATATATATATATATATATATATATATGAAGCAAAAAAGGCCCATAAATAAAACACAAAAAGAAGCGAAGATGTACTATATATTACGACTGGACTCCAGTCCTCTTCAGGTACAAAATTTTGTACCTGAAGAGGACTGGAGTCCAGTCGTAATATATAGTACATCTTCACTTCTTTTTGTGTTTTATTTATGGGCCTTTTTTTGCTTCATATTGTGCTGTGATACAACAGTTTATTTTGCATATATATATATATATATATATATATATATATATATATATATATATATATATATATATATATATATATATATATATATATATATATATATATATATATATATATATATATATATATATATATATATATATATATATATATATATATATATATATATATATATATATATATATATATATATACATATATATATATATATATATATATATATATATATATATATATAATATATAATATATAATATATAATATATAATATAATATATATATATATATATATATATATATATATATATATATATATATATATATATATATATATATATAGTGTTCCCTCGCTATATCGCGGTTCACCTATCGCGAATCCAGTGCATCGCGGTTTTTTTGGTGAGTTTTTTTTTTATTTCTGGGTATATGCAAGAATATTAATATATTAAAAATTAAAATTTTCAGTATTTTCATTATATAATTGAAAATTTTGTTTTTCATTATTTTAATGAGAAAAAAAATATTTCCCAGCCTAAGAATAATAAAACAGTAAGAAATATTAAAAAAAAACATAAATTTAAACGTGTAACTCTGCACCATAGAAAGTACAATAGTGGTATCTGCATTATTGAAAACGCAAAGGGTCGTACCTATGTTAGCTAGCACATTTTAAAATTTCCAGTATTTTGATTATATTATTGATAAAAAAATTTATTTCCTAGCCTAAGAATAATAAAACAGTAAAAAATAGTAAAAAACATAAATTTAAGCATGTAACTCACAGTATTGCACCATGTAAAATACGATGCCGGTATCGGCGTTTCGAAAATTTCCAGTATTTTTGTTATTGTTAAAAAAGTATTTCCTAGCCTAAGAATAATAAAACAGTAAAAAATAGTAAAAAACATAAATTTAAACATGTAACTCACAGTATTGCACCAGGTAAAATACTGTACGATAGCGTACACTGTATTGGCTTCTTAGAAAACGCAAAGGTTCGCACCTACTTGGGATAGTTCATGGGATGCTACTGCCTGAAAGGGTGGGAGACAATGAATCACAGAATTGTTTTTCTGTATGTTCTGTATCATGGGGACTGATTGGCTTTTTGATTGAAACTTCATTCTCCCAGCGTCTTCCATTGTCTCGCCTCATCCGTTCAGTCTAACTCACGTGTGCGCCGTTCACGTTGTGCTTCTTAATACGTTGTGCTTGTAATTTTTTTACTCAAGTTTTTCAACCTCTGCATTGCCTCCCAAGCATACTTCATCGTCTAAGGATTCTGGTTGTAAGCCTAAGCGGCAAAGGAAGATGTTGACCATAGCAGATAAGGTAAAACTGTTAGATGTGCTGAAGGAAGGAAGAAGGTTCGCAGATGTCGGCCGCCATTTTGGCATTAACAAATCTACTGTTCGATACATCAAAAAGGACGGCAAATATCAGGAAAACACCGACTATTTCATTTAGTAAAACAGCAAAGAGGGTCATATCATCCCACGATAAGATAATAGTGCGGATGGAATCTGCTTTGGCCCTGTGGATTGCTGATTACGGAAAGAAGAACATCAGCTTAGACACCAATATCATACAAACAAAGGCAAAGAAGCTGTACGAGACATTCGCTGCAAATAAATCCGACGACGACACTGGCGACCGTGAGGAGGAGGAGAGAGAAGAAGATATCAACGACCCACAACAAGGACCCTCCAGCGATACTCCACCGAGGAAACAATCGATTGTGGCAAGAAAGGTATGGTTCACCAAATTTCAAAAATGCTATGGCCTAAAGAGCATTTCGGTTCATGGTGAAGCTGCCTCTGCAGATACTGCTGCAGCTGAAGATTACGTGAAAAACGACTTCAAGAAAATTATCAAGGAAGGCGAATATGCTCCTGAGCAAGTCTTTAACATGGATGAGACAGGGTTATTTTGGAAGAGAATGCCGTCTCGCACTTTTCTCTTCAAGGAAGAAGCTAAAGCCCCGGGATTTAAAGCGCACAAAGACCACATTACCCTCATCATGTGCGGGAATGCTGCGGGATTCATGTTAAATCCCGGGCTTATCTACAAGTCTAAGAACACTAGGGCTTTGAAGAATAAGAATAAGAATCTGCTGCCAGTGTATTAGATGCATAACCCTAAGGCCTGGATCACAAAAAGCCTCACATCGGACTGGTTTCACCAATGCTTTATCCCTCAGGCTAAAATTTATGTTGTGGAAAAGGGCCTTGAATTTAGTCCTTCTTTTGATGGATAATGCTGGTGGCCACGCAACGGATCTCAAATATGACGGTGTTCAAGTAGAGTTCCTGCCACCGACTATGACATCACTGATTCAGCCTATGGATCAAGGTGTTTTTCGTGCGTTCAAGGCCCTCTACACACGAAATGCCCTGGTGAACTTGGTTGAATCCATGGATGCGAACAAAGAATTCACACTGAAGACTTACTGGCATAAGTACATGATTGCTGCATGCCTTCAAAATATTCAGAATGCAATCAAAGAGATGAAGCCAGCCACGATCAATGCCAGCTGGAAGAAATTGTGGCCCAAAGTCATCTACGACTACAAGGGATTTGCTCCTGACTAAGTTCATAACTCGGCAATTGCAAAAGCTGTGAAGTTGGCTGCATTTCTAGGAGGAGAAGATTTTGAAGGTATGACTCACAAAGATGTGAATGAACTGATCGGCTGCCACTCGCAGCCTTTGACTGATTAAGACTTAGAGGAAATGACAAAATCAGCGAGCGAAGGAGAGGAAGAAGAACAACCAGAGGAAACGCACGCATAAATTGAAGAACCTGGCCTTACACACGAACATCTGGCAGCCATGTATGAACATGTGAAAGCAGTCCAACAACTCTCGCAAGAACTTGATGATAATATGGTTCATTCGGTGACCTTCTGCAATCTTCTCGACGATGCCATGATACCTTACAAGACCATCTTCCAACAAAAGAAGAAACAGCGACAGTAACTCCCCATTACCATGTTCTTCTCTCGCAAAAAGCAGCCGTAAAGCTGACATTGGCTGCGGAATAATTTCCTCTGGAGTCTATACCCGTCATCATCACCTCATTCACGAAAAGTTCACCTATCACGTTCTTATAAATTTACGCTTGCATGCTGTTATTAATAAAGTAAAGAGTGGTTTTTTAACAGTGCAGGAAGGGTTTATACAATAAAGGTAAAAATAAATGTAAAATACCTATGTATATGAGTATGTACACGTCATTATCACCTCATTCACGGTAAGTTTACCTATCACTTTCATATAGATTTACGCTTTCACGCTGTTATTGATAGTGTAAAGAGTGGTTTTTTAACAGTGCAGGGAGGGTTTATACAGTAAAGGTAAAAATAATTGTAAAATACCTATGTATATATTGTGATCCTACTTCGCGGATATTCACCTATTGCAGCAGAACCCAGAACCGAACCCCTGTGATAAATGAGGGAGCACTGTATATATATATATATATATATATATATATATATATATATATATATATATATATATACATACAGTAATCCCTCATTTATCGCGGGGGTTCAGTTCCGGGACCAGCCGTGATAGGTGAATATCTGCGAAGTAGGAACACCTTAAAGAAATCAATAAAAAAAATAAAAAAAAAATAAAAATTTTAATGATGATTATGACACTATGACGGGCCAAAAATGATAAAATAAAAGAGCCTTTATCAGTCTGTAAAGAGAAACAGAGATGGAGAGTGTAATGACCTGTGAGATGTGAAGGGATTATAAAAGATTTGTAATGAATATCCAGCTCTCTGCTGGGTTTTAATATACCTCTGCATTACTTTCATGATGTCTACTCCAAAAATTCTCCTTAGATATTATTATTATTATTATTATTATTATTATTATTATTATTATTATTATTATTATTATTGGCAACAATAATTTTCCATTGATTATGATTGTGGAGATTATTATTATTATTATTATTATTATTATTATTATTATTATTATTATCATCATCATTATTATTATGAATTTGTAATTAAACCATTATTTTTACAATAAATAATGTAGATTTGGTTGAATGAACAAGAGTTAATTAAAGATCTCTCTCTCTCTCTCACTCTCTCTCTCTCCAACATTCTATTCTACCCAACCCCCTCACACTCTCTTTGTCCCAGCCAACTAGGGAGGGGCAATGTACACAGTTATTAAAGTAAATAAACCAACAGATGTACAAACAATGATGAGCCCTTAATAATAATAATAATGATAATAATAATAATAATAATAATAATAATACTGATGATGATAATCTCCACAATCATCATCCAAGGAAAATTATTGTCGCCAATAATAATAATAATAATAATAATAATAATAATAATAATAATAATAATAATAATAAGATCTAAGGAGAATTATTGAAATAGACATCATGAAAGTAAAGCAGAGGTATATTAAAACCCAACAGAGAGCTGGATATTCATTACACATCTTTCATAATCCCTTCACATCTGACAGGTCATTACACTCTCCATCTCTGTTTCTCTTTACAGCCTGATAAAGGCTATTTTATTTTATCATTTTTTGGCCCATTCTGGTGTCACAATAATCTTTAAAAAAATATATATATATAATTTTTTTTGCCAAAAAATAAACCGTGATGCACTGAATCCGCGATAGGTGAACCGTGAAATAGCGAGGGATTACTGTATATATATTTGTGTCTCATTCTCTTTTCTTTCATTTTATTCTTTTGATCATGTATCATTACATGTCACTTAAGTCAGAGAGTATGTTTTTGGTAAATTATTTACTCATTTGAATTACATGAAAATGGTTTTAGGATATTATAAATATATTTTACAGATTTGTTTCCCATCCTCTTTTGTTTTCGAGTCAAGTTCTATCCTGCGGATCCACTTCGCCTTCAAGAAGAAATCACTCGATACCAGTTGTTTCTCCAATTGAGACGAGATCTTTTGCATGGAAGACTTTACTGTTCGCAGAGCGATGCCGCTATATTGGCAGCCTATATTGTTCAGGGTAAGGAAAATTTAGAAACCTTGCTTTTACCGGAAAGCATGAAGTGCATTGTTTAATATATTGCCAAATGTTTTATGTCTAGTATCACACCATTGTATATAATGCCAAACGCTTCACCTAAAGTATCACCCAATTGTATATAATGCCAATCATTGCACCTCACGTTATCACACATAAATGCCAAAAGTTTCATAAGGCATTAATATATAGTAATGCCTGGCGTTTTAGATAAAAGTGCCATACTGTCCTATATAATACCAAATGTTTCTCTTAATGTATCACACTGTTCTATAAGATGCCAAACATTTTGCCTAAAGTAGCACTTGGTTCAGTATAATGCCAAACTTTTCAATTGAAGTGTTGCACTTCTATGTAATACCACACTTTTCACCTTAAGAGTCACACTGTTCACTATAGTGCCATATATTTTACCAAAATATTACTCAAAACATACTACAAGAAAATATGACTAATATCATTGGAAGCAGGCAGTCCCCATTAATGGTAATCAGCACTTTAAATTCCCTCTTGGATTGTGTGACCTAAGTATATTAATATATGGTAAATAATGTACAGTATACACTTTCACACCCCTATATATGAAAAAGAAATCTCATGAGGTTTATTATATCAGGTAGTTTAAGGTTAGGTTTGTAATGGTTACTGGCTAGGTTAGTTCACCCCAATTAGAAAACCAGTTTTAAATTTCCTTATTGATTGTATGGGAGTATTTTAATATATATTCAAGTAAATCTATACCTTCACACACCCAATTAGAGAAAAGTATCATATATAAATTATGGTATCAGCTTAGGTTAGGTTAGTTTGTAACTATTATTTCCCCCTCTCTCTCTCTAATATATTTCACGTGCCTTTTGTGGATAATTATATTTATAGTGTTAATTATTTTGCAGCTGAAGTTGGCGATTACGATGCCACCAAACACTTTGGGAATTATATCAGTGATTTTAAAATATTACTCAAACAGACTACAAAAATCGAGGAAAAGATAATGGAAATTCACCCAACATTAAAAAGTCAATCTCCATTAATTGCTGAAACTTGTTTTTTGAAGAAGGCCTCAATATTGGATACCTATGGAGTTGATCCCCATCCTGTGAAGGTAAGAGATATTCCTATAGACTTTGATGAATACTGATGGATAATTTTGTTAAATCTTCTCACCACTAGGGGATGATTATTTTTTTTTTTTAACAAAAATAAGAATAAAATTAATGTATATATTGGGAGATATTTATACTGTATTCATTCAATCCATAACTCAGTGGGGATTTCGTAATACTTAACATAGTGTATGTAATAGTGTGATGTTCCCATAAATATGTTTTTTTTTTTTCTCTGAAAATATTGTGATAACTTACTTTGTCCCAATACAAATGCTTGCAGAAGTGTTTTTAAATCATATATTTTTTTATATCCTTGCATATAATTTTTCAATGTTATATTTTTTTCTTAAATTTTTTTGGCTTGCTGTGTAACAGGAGATTGATACAGTAGGTTTTATCATTAATTATACGTGTTTTCCTCAATATTTCATTCAGTTTAAGCTACAGCTAATTTTCAGCCAGACACAAATATGCTTTTTTTATGGTTAATTTTTTTTATAGAGTTTGTATGTATTCAATTACAATTATTAGATATGAATGCAAAACCAGCCGTGGGGAAATATTCGAAGAGCCCTTGGCTGATGTAATTACAGCTCCAATTACACCAGGAAAGACAGTTAGACTCAGTAATTCTTTACTATGATCCTTCTTTTATCTCTCCATCTTATTCCACTACCGTGTGGGGTCCATGTTTCTGAGAGCTCTACTCCACTTAGCTAGGTCATATATCACATCCTCTGACAGCTGCATCTCCGTCAGATCCATCCTCTCTTCTGTTGTCCTCCCATCTCCACTTTGGCCTTCCTCTCCTTTTCCCTACCTGTACTTCCATTCCCATTACTCTCTTCCCCTTATATGCCACATCTCTTCTCATCATATGGTCATACCATTGCAGTTTTCTTTCCTACATCATCATTGATATCTCTTACTACTTTCGTTGTCCCTCTTATACAGTACTTTCATTCCTAATATTATCCCTTTTGGTTATTCCACACATCCATCTAAGCATTTTAATTTCTGCCGCCTTTAGCTTTCAATCCTCGTTTTTTCACTGGCAATATGATTGGAAAATGTAATTACCTAATTGTGCTCTCGGGAGAATTCTTTATGCTTGTAATTCCATATCTCCTAGTCATTTTTCAATGTACTACTCATATCATACTTTAAAAAATTACAAATGCATTTAATACTGTACTGAGATTTGTTTGCAAGATGCTTGTAAATATTATTTGAATTTTTCTTGAAATGTGTGTTGTAAGAAGACGATTATAAATTCACTAATTCTTGCATATACCGTATTTCATTTTCTGAATGAAGCACCATATGGAGACTAGTTTATAATTATGTAATCAAAAAGTTTATGCCATGTCATAGAATATAATAACTTTGTTCTACGTGGAAGCAGCTGGGGAATCTTGACCTGCTTCATACACCATTTTATCATAAACCCAGGGCTGGCTTTGTATTTGCATAGTGGTTTGTATCAGTGTTGATTTCTTTATTGTGATAAGCACTGAGATTATATTTGTGTTGTAAGACTATCATTGCAAATATCCCGTAATTCATTTACATATTTTTTCCTAAATTTCACTATCTGCTTTTGTAAGATTTGATGTGTAAGTTTTTGAGTGAACTGCTGTTTCAAGATCATTGTTTGATAGCCATTAGACTTCGCAAGTTAGGGATATATCACTAAATTATTGGATGCTTACCTATTTATTGGCCAAATTGTATACCTTTACATTATTTTTGTTTCCCTTCACAATAGAAAATTATAGAATGAATTCTGTTGAAATTTAAGTATTGAATGAAATGGGAGAATAGAGTACTGCATCAGATATTTTCTGTCAAAATTTTTTATTAATTGCGACACTAAAATTTTTTCAGAGATTGGTATGACGTAATGGGATCATGTGGTGAAGTATTCGGAACAAATCTATAGTTAGGGAAACCTTCTTGGTCATATATTTCAGGGATATTAAGATCTTGACTTAATAAAGTAATTGAACCAAGCTATATGCCCAACAATATCTTCCAGTTGTTTGGCGAAGGAATTTTACCAAACCTCGTTATTCACAATTTAAAAACTTATGAAATTTGTGTGTCATAACCGCCATAGAGTTTTAAGTAATCAACATTACCTCCAATAACTAAAGTAATATATCATGTGCAGGAGACATAATAAATTTTACTATTGTACCGATAGATAAATTTAGTATTTTGTTGCCACTCAGAACTTTACACTTGCCAAAATGTTCTTTTTTAAGAAACTTTGAGACCTTAGGAGAATGAGCTTACTGATTTTTATTGTCACTCAGATTTTGCACACAACTAAGGAGAGTGTGTACTATTTTTACTGCTCAAAGTACTGTACATAGCTCTGAATAACATGGGAAATTCCCAGATGATGATGGTGGTGGTAGCAGTATGAGTCATCTAATAACTATCTTTAAAACTCTTGAAGGAACCATGAATGTAAAGTCTATTTATATACATAAGCCATAATCCCCCTTATAAGGGAGATGGCTGAGTCAGTACTAAAACCTTGACTCTTTGTGTGAGGAAAATAAAGAGGGGATTCCTAGTCCCCTCGCTACGCCCCATCAAGTCAACATTTACGACATGCAGGAGAACACAGAGGAGGTATTCTTGCTCATCCCTTAGGAAAACAAAGTCCTATAGCTATTTCATTAAAAGCGTGTTGGCTTCAAAACAAGTGCCAGCTCTGAGGCACTCTCCATTAACACCCATGTTGGGAAGAGGTCAGGACCATAATATTCTTTGCATACGTCTAAATTTAGATATTCTCAATTAACATGCTGTATGAGTGATATTGGAGGTAGCATAAGAGAGTGGCATTGCACGACAACTAGTAATGCTGAAATGACATTAATGAGTTTAGTAAATAGCAAAGTGGTGCAAAAGGTCATTTTATAAAATATTACAGAAATAGCGATTTAGTATTATGTTGTCGGAATATAGGGACAATTTACTTTTCAGAAGTTGCTGTAATTTAAAGGATTTGATGTGAAAAATTCTGTCAAGTTGGGTTTGCTATATAGCCTTGGTAGATTCTGTGTAGGATGTTTTAGTGATGGTACCAGATTGTCTTTACTGTAATAAAGGAAAGAAAGTCTCTTTTCCGCTTTGGTTAGTATGGGAGGAATTAAACCATGCTTTTGATACATAGTTTAGCTTTGTGGTAATATGTTTTGAAACTTTTGGGAGACATAATATGGCATAATCCTTTATGCCGAAGGAAATCTTATACTGTACTACCTATTTGGAATGTTTGTGTCATTTAATGTTAGAATTCTCCATTGACCATTGATTTGTGACATGTGTTTTTCCATTGGCCATTACACTGATGAGAAGTAGCAATCCCAGTAATTTATTGTTTTCATTTAATATTTGTATATGTACTATATATCGTATAACCTCACAGTTGCACAATTCTTTTATCCATGTTGCACATTCTTTGTTTTATAGATATTAGTATGAAAATTTGCTTCTTAAAAGATGACGCAAGTATTGAGGCACTGATATAGCTGGCATGTAGTACTTATTTTCAGTTTCATCTAAATTTGATATTTAAGTAAGTAGTTGTAGTATTTAGATTAGTCCTAAACAAGTGTCTCATTAAGAAAATATATATAAGGAACCATTTCATTTTTGCTTTTGATATTGAAGAAAATTTTAGAATTATTGGTTGTTTCTTCCCATTGATTGGTAAATGAGTAGAATTTACTTCCCGTAGCAAGAGAAATCTGACTTAGTAGCTCAATGGTAAATTTAAATCTTATAGCTTATATGTCATATTGAGCCAAAAGCACCATAGTTTGTGGTAGTAATGTTTCATTGATTCTACATTTTTGTATCATAATAGGTGGTTAAGATGGGTAATTATATTTTTGTATTATAATATGTGGCTGTGGTTGGAGTTATATTTACCCATTCTTATTCCATCATGTTGTTATCAGTTTCCCATGGAAAGTTTCAATAGATTTTGTATATTTTTCAGTACTATTTTATATTTTACTTAATTTTTATTTCAGAAATTTTTGGTGTGCTGCAACTCTTCTTACTCAGTTTGTCTCAGCATAATGCATATTGTGGAACTTTTTCTCTTCTTTTTTCTAAATGCTATTAGATAACATGAATTTCTTTGTTCATGCACGGTCTCTATTTAAGAATGTAAATATTGCTTTGGTCTCTGTTCTTACTCACACCTTTTTTAAATAATTTGATCCAACCTCCCATCATGTTAGGTGAATCATAGGGTCCTAACTTTCCTTTCTCCTTGGCTCCTCTTTCTCTGAGAGTTTGTAGGAAATTGTGTTCTAGGACATCATATTTTCGGGCATTTTCCATCAAATCCAACACCCCTGATGTTACCCTTGCTGCCTGGACATGGTTTTATAGGCTTTTGTAATATTGTATGGGTGATAAATTCTTGTTTCTTAACACCTTTATAATGTATTCACCTATATGTGTCAAAATGAATGAACCTAATGCCCTTGACTCTCTGTCTCCTATTCTTATCTTTTCTTACATTGAAAAAGATACTTATTTACTTCTTGTAAAGAAGTTTTGTTATGAATCTGCTGACTGTGACTTCAAGCTCTAGAGGCAACCATTTCAAAGTGTTGCTTCCTATCGAATTTTTAAAATCATGGAGGAGTTTAAAAACTAATACCTTTTCTGCAGCCTTTCCTCGTGAGTAAACATTGATGTGTCGTCTTACTAGCTTCTCCTTAAATTTGTAAATTATACTAGTTTCTGTAACTGGCTCATAGTTGAGAGATTTGTCTCTTCCCATTTTTGAAGTTAGGTCTAATATTTACATGTTTCCAGCATTTTGGAATCTCTTCAGATTCCATTGCTTTTCAAATACGATGGTATGTGATACTACTAATGGAGTAGTATATATATTTCTGTACATATGGGGATATGTTATCATATTCCAAGGCCTCTTAATCTCCTACTTCCATTAAAGCTTTACATACTTATGTTGATAAAAAGACAGTTGATTTTAATATTGGCTCCAGATATCTCATCTCCACTAGAGTGAAGGTTGCAGAAATTATTAAAAGCAACTCCTTGTTTTTTTGTATTACAGATCTCTTCATCTTTCTCAGTGATGCATTCTATGCAAGCATTATTTTGGTATAGGCTCACATGGTGATACTAAAAATGTTTTGATGAAAATAAAGTATTATGATGAAAAATGATGGCTATTTATATTTTATTAGGATCACCGAGGTAGTCAGCTGTATTTGGGGTTGAACCATACAGGCGTGCTAACATTTCAAGGCTCAAGAAAAACCCACCACTTTCGGTGGGCAGATGTACAAAAATTAAACTACGAAGGCAAAATGTTTATTGTCCACCTCATATTTGCAGAGGTACGTGAAGTCTTAAGCAAAACCGAGTTCTTAATGAAACGGTACCAGCACTTGCTTAATTATGCAAAGAAAAATTAGTTTTATTTATTTGTGAAGGGCTTGTTGCCTCATGTCTTAATAGTGGTAGTACAGTATTCATAATTTACAATAGTATTTACCATTAAAAGAGTAGTCACTAAATTACATATTCTTACCTCAAAGAAGCCTGAGAATATTTTGAAATGAATGATCGTAGATTTGCATTTGCTTAGACTGTATATATAAGCATTTTGGAATTTTAGAAGTTTAAGTTTAGCATAGACTTATGCTATATATCCAAATAATAAAGTATTGAAAATAATAATTGAGCATATGTAAGGAAAATAAGCATTCATAAGGAAGTTATAATGATCAAAATCTAGCTGTGCTCTTCAGCCTAGAAAGTCAAATGAATAGGCTTTATGAAAGTCCTTAACCTGAGAGCTAATGTATCGGTTATTTTTTGTGTTTTCCTTACTCCAGGTAGCTAGTAGTACTGAATCTTAATTTTAGAGGTACTCTTTTCTGATGGCAATTAATATTAATAAAAGTCAATATATAAATCAGTCTGCCCTGGACATAATGGAAGTATTTTTGCCTTGAAATTCAGTGTCAGCAGCATGGCATAGAAAATGGGAAATTATATCTGCCTTTTTCAAAGATCATCATAGAAATATTCACCTAATGAACTTTTGAAAGAGAAATCAGAGTAAGATCTCTCAGATTATAAGATGTGGAAAAATTTGTTTGATATCAATAGGATCTATGGTAGAATACCCCACAAACAAGCGGAGTATGGCCTCTGCACAAATAAGATGAAAACATGAACTTGCCATCCAGAATTATAGAAGCTATAAATAAACTGGTGTGTACAACATTAAATGGAAGACTATGCATATTTTGCCAAAGAAAATACTAAGAGTCATCATTATTACGTTCATGCTGTAGGGGTATTTGCTCTATACCCAGATTTGCTTCACCTATTGATGGTTTTGGAGAAGGCAATATGGTCATTGGTATGTTAACAGTGAAGATAGGCAAAAGTAAAATCATTATCATCAAAGTATAGCTGGCATGAGATAATGTAGAAAGAAAGTTTGGTATTTTTAAAAGTTATTGGTGTATAGAAGTTGAATAGAAATTACAGTAATGATAGAAATGAGACTTTTATTTTAATCTCAGACAGTTATATGTTAATATCATTATTGAAATATAATTGTATAGCAAAGCATAGTAATTTATTTCTCAAATACTCTTAGTTGTGAGTAAAAATTAATAGACTAGTTAATAACCTTTTTATGCATCTAATAATTCCTTACAGTTACTTTTGTATTTTATGATATGCAGTAAGTAAGAGTCTAGTTAAGGAGTGTGATAGATAAAGTTAGCTTGTATGCATGTTTGCTTTACTGTTCAAAAACTGTTAACTGTAACAGTAAAATATTTTAGATCATTCATTACAAATATTGCATTTTTATCTTACGATTAACCATGCATTACATGCTGTTCTGTAGGATGCAAGAACAAAGGTATGTATTAAGGAAGGTATATTTTTTCATCCTTGTATATTGGCTAAAAGCCAGTTAGATTTCCCTGTGTAGCTTAGTCATGAAAGAACATTTTCTTAACTGATAGTTTGATATTCCTTTCTTAACTGCTAGCAATGTGTGGTATATGGTAATTATAGCTTTCTTTAAGCTTTTGATATATATTGTTTTTTATAGATGATGCAGTGTAAAACTAAAAATTTTACGAAAGGTATTAGCATCATAGCTGTTATCACAAGGAGCAGATGTAATACCAGCTGCTGTTTTAGTCCTATTATAACAAGTGTGTTCCAGTATAATATAATAACCGATATTATGTTTTAAAAAAATCTCGTTAAGATTAGTTATTATTCTATCAATGTCTCCTCTTCTTGTTTTACAGAAAAAACACACCGTAGGCTTCAAGTGTCCAACAGCTTCTGCATGTCGACACTTATGGAGATGTGCTGTTGAGCAGAGGTTATTTTACACGTACGTTATAGGGAGACTGCTCAGTATCCTTCATTTATAATTTGCAAAGGCTGTAGGACATTCAAGTTCTCTATAGTTTTATTATGCAACATGTCATCTAAATTGCAAGGCATTTCCCTATACAGGTGTACCTCACCCAACGTCGTTAATTGGTTCCAGGAGAGACGACTTAAGTCGAAAAACGACTTAATACGAATTAGCTTGTCTCTAGGCTAGCCTAGGCTAGGCTATGCCAAATTTACTTGTCTAGGCTAAACCGAAAACAGCCATTCCTAGTTTTGTACTTCATTCATGAATGCAATTTTCAATAATATATGGTTAATAAGAATCTATTTTAAGCTTACAAACAAATAAATTTTATTTTTTAATATTGCATAGTTCAGAAAAAAAAGTACAGGTAATTAAATTTACTAATACAATTTGGTGATGTTTACCGTACATCGCGGATGCTTTATTTATGAATATGGTTTGCTATGACATGATAAAATAAAAGCCTTTTTTAAGGTTAAACACAAATACAGAAATTATTATTATTTTGCAATAATAATAATAATAAAAAAAAACTAATTTATATTAAATTTACCTTGGTGGTTTACATCACGGACGTAGATGGCTGTGGATCGTCAACATCAACAGCTGATTCTGGCTGTTGTTGTCCTTGTCCGATAGGACAACGACGACAACAGCTAACAATGCTAACAATATCGGTTTCGCAGGAATGACGGGTGACGACGCCTAACGGTAGACATTGGAACTACTGTACATATTTTAATAAGATTTTACATGCTTTTATTCTTATGTATTGTACAATAACATGATTTTATGTGCTTTTGGTTTTATTTATTGTACAGTAACATGATTTCATGTTCTTTTAATGGTTTTCTAGTGATATTATGATTCCAATATTTGTAGCGGACAGATATAAAGTTGCTAACAATGCTAACAATAGTGGTTTCGTGGGAATGACGAGTGACGACGCCTAACGGTAGATATTGGAACTACTGTACGTATTTTAATGAGATTTTATATGCTTTTATTCTTATTTATTGTACAATAACATAGTTTTATGTGCTTTTGTTTTTATTTATTGTATAGTAGCTTGATTTCATGTGCTTTTAATGGTTTTCTAGTGATATTATGATTCCAATATTTGTAGCAGACAGACATAAAGTTGATTATAATGACGTAAACTTTATTTATTTTTTTTTTCCATATATTTTTTTTAAAACCGACGTATAATCGAGAACGACTTAACTCGAAACGAGCTAAGCCGAGGTATACCTGTATAGTTAAAAGAAAAGAAAGGTGTAAAAGCATATAGGTAACTGATTATAGAATTTATAGGTACGATACACCTTCCAATGCACTTAATTTGCAGGGGTTGGTTAAGGATGCTGTTTCTTAACATTTGTCTTTCACTTGACGGGGTACATTCATGCACTTTTGTGACCTTAGAGCTCCTGTACCTCATGCAGGTTACCTATTCTCCAACTCCATATATCTTCAACTAATTCCAGAGTATGGAATCACTGTTATTTGCTCTATTTATTACGTACATAAGTGCATACCATAAACTGGGAAAATATATAATTCTTAAACAATATATCATATATTTTAATGAATATATCTATTTTGCTATTGCAGGTTAGAGAATTCCAATAAGCAAGGAGTAGTTGTCACAGGAGGTTCCTTCTTCTCAAGAGGTTCTCGTTTTCGTTATGCTGGAAGATGTGAGAAGGAGGTCGTAGAGGAGAGCTCCACCATATTAAGAGAGCCACCAACAGTGAATCGAATTTCCCTCAAGAATATTGGGAGATCAACGTCACTTCCAACAACACCTGCAGATTCCGATAACTATGATGGTAAAAAACTTGAAAACTGAGTATTTATTGATTAAATCTGTAATTTACCTGAACCTAATTAGTGTATTTAGAAATCTTAGATATACCTGAACTTGTATGACAAAACCTAAGATTTACTTGAACCTAATTAGTGTGTTTAGAAATCTAATCTTTGTGCTTAGAATTTAGGAATTTTTCTGTATATCTCTATGTATGCCATCAAGAGTCTCTCTCTCTCACTTCATTCCATCTCTCTTGAGTCCTATGTAACACCCTTATGTAATAAGAATTAGGTTAAAAACTATAGAGAAGAACAAAATAATGAAATATGTGACGGATTCATAGCTCTGATGGAAAATAGTTCCATATGTGGAGTTGCATTAACACAGGAACATCTTTTACACTTGTGCGGATTTCATCATTTGCAATTTTCCTTGAAAAGAGTAGGCCTTTCTAGGAATGTGGGATTCCTTTTTCATTACCTATGTAGTATATTCTCAAATTAATACACTAATAATTGGAACTATAAACAAACAGTCCACATCTTTACTGTATGTAGGCACAGCAAGCACCGGAAAGGAAGTTAAACTCCACAAGCATAGTAATATCTTAAACCCTTTTCTAATTACGGTATAAAATTGGAAACCTAGTGAATGCTTATAGGACTTAATGGTTATATTTATGACACTTAATATTATGATTTTATCAGGGACAAGTTTTGAGTTTTTCACAAACATATTTCAAATTGGTGTGCTTCCATGAGGGGGAAAAAAGAGGACATATATTTTGTCATTATATTCTTTTGAGACAAAAATTTGTGAATTTTGGCGGTAATAAGTTTTCGGGTCCTTCCTTTGATATGTTTCAGGGAATTCTGTTGTAGGGATTATTATTTTTTCCTTTTATGAAGGAGTTGAAGGATGGTCTTTTTAGCCATTATTAATGCTTTAGGTTGCACTTTTTTGTCACTGACCCGCTCTTGTTGACTTGGCAAAGGGTTACCACATAAAGAGTGCCAAGTTGTGGATTTGCATAGGATTTAACACATGAAGGATTCCAATTCATGAGTAGGCAAATGGCTACCACGTGAAAGATATCACTTGTTTTTGCCAGTGGCAAAAACAACCTCTACAAGCCAGGTTGGGATGTCAAACTTGGGACTATTTGTGTAGTAGCCAGGTATTTCATTTGTTAAGCTTTGTCTCTTCAAATACTGCTTTGGAATTTACCTAGTAATCATAGGCTAATCCTTGCTTGCTCTAGTACCCTGCCAAATATATGAAAACATGTGTAACATTTTACTTTCAGCTGTCATGAGTAGAGTACATCGTCCTCTTCCTTATATTGACCGAAGCAGTAGTTTAGATGAGGATGTACTTTGTGGAGCTGATACAGGATCGCAGGACTTGACAGAAGGGCTGAACCACATCAATGGAGGCTGTGTAGGTAAGGCCGCTTATCTATATGAAGTTCTTATTAATTTTTTTTTACATCTCGGTAAGAAGCATTACGAAAATTGATAATTTGGTAGATTATATGCTGATAGCAAGAAAAATCCATTGTTGTTTATTCTCTTCAGCAATATATTATCATGCATTTTATTTACTTCTCAAAAAACTCGTTGTAAATTTTAGTTTTATAGAAGTTTCTCTGAATTCCATAATCTCTGGGATAGGATAGTCCTCTGAAAATATGTTTCTTCCCTATATATGTTTCTCCTTTTGTACATAATTTACAATCCCATTTTATAACAAGCTTGTTCAAAAACAATGTCACTTGTAGCCTCTATTATATCAGCAGCATTTGGTAACACGTGGCTACACCCAATATTATAAGCAGTCTCTGGAAACAGAAATCCATACATGCTGATGACTGTTTTTCAGCCACTGGTGAAAGGATGTAATGTGCCAGAGCATGCTACGTGTAATTACATGCACAGTGGCAGCAGTGCCCCTTCTAAGGAGGTGGCTGAGTCAAAATGCTTTCCTTCACCAGAATCAAACATATCTCGGTCACTACTTTTAGCTCCGTGGGGATAAAGGGTTGCCACAATTTCCCTCACAACCCTGCACAGGTCTCCAGTAGAGTAACTGGGCAAGAATATTCTGCCATGAGGATCGATAGCTGCAGCTGCCGGAGCAGATGTTATGGAAATAATATTTTACTCTTTTCAGAAATCCTAATTACTGTGGTTAATTTTGACACTGCAAAATACACTGATAATTTAAAAAAATCGCATATCAAGTACAGTACACAATTAATTTTAAGATATGTAACTTCTTTGAGTACCTTATGCTATATCTAGCAAATAAACAAAGTACATTTTTGTTACTTTAGGGCCAGGTGCTGCATATTGCCCTGAATCGACATTACCACCTCTATCGCTACTTGAACCACTTCTAGAAGCCCAAGAGAATAAATCACGTTCGTCCTCTATTCTTGACTCCAGCTGTAAGTTTGACTAATACTGTTTTCTTTAAAGATTGTTTTACCTTCTTTCAGGATGTTATATTAGGTCATAATTTTTTGTTCTGTCCATGTCTGTCTCAGATATTTGAAGAAATTTGTGGAGAATCCGTTATTTGTCAATATGTTTTGGAATAATTATATAATTGATTTTGAGTGCTGATATTCAGTAATTATGTTAACATTGTGAAATACTATGTCAGTTATGAATTATTAATTTAGTTGTTATAAATTAGGAGAAGACAAACTTAATACTTCCTCTTCATAAACTCCTGAAAAATGGCAGACAAGGACAGACTTAAATTGGCTTTTTGCATACAGGCTTTGTGATATGAGTTTAGAATTGCATCCAGGGTAGTTTATAGGGTTAGATTGCATTTACATGCAAGAAAATTTAATAAATATGTAGAATATAGCTTGCATTTGGTGCATTTTGAGGAGCCGCTTTGAATGAAATATTTGAATTTTTTTAAAAATCTATCATTTGTTAAATGCAAACCGTCTTCATTTTATTAACCGTTCTGGAATATCATTTTTTTTTAGTATTTACATATGGTTCAGTTTATATATAATTGTCATTTTAGTATTTAATTTTTGAAAAGAAAGTTTTTTCTTTTTTTTTAAAGCTTTATATTTTTCATTTCAAACTCACAAATAAATTTTACATATTAGGTGACAGTAGAATTATATTATGCATAGAGGAATACCAGAATACTGAATTTCTAGCATCAAAAAACTTCCATATTTATATTTCTTTACTGATTCAAATTTCTGAATATATCTGGATTCATATAAATAAGTTTTTGCCTAACTGATTAATACACTGGCATAGCAAGATATTTATCCATGGTATAATTTGACTAATATAACCAAAATTTCCATTCTGTTACACTAGAAGGCCTACTAAGCTGTTACAGTAACGTAATATCTTTGGAACTACTTGTTACCTTTAAAAAAAAAAAGAAAAACAAAACTTTATAACGATAATATTAAATTCTTTTTGATTAAACCTCAGCATAGCAAGGGGGCAGGAGTTTTCTTGTTGTTCCTTAAGCTGCCTGGCCAAACAGTACTGAGTCCCTAAATATGGCCACTGCTATCCCAGGCTTCCCCAGGGAGCTCTCAGGAGTATGTCGTGTTGGTGGCGTATGTGGTTGTTAGCAGTGCAATCTTATATAAAGTGTTTTCTGGGTTGCTCTTAATGTCTTTGGCTGGAAGGAGCCTTCGAGAAATGACCACCAGAGAATCAATTCTCGATGTAGAAGAATTTGTGTTGTGTTGAAAGTTAGGTAAACGCCTGGGTGACTGAAGCCTCTCCTAGGCTTTCCTGTCCCATTAGGGGCAGGATTTGGTTGTGGCAATTTGTCCTCTTTGCCTGCACTTCTGAGTTGCTTGTCATGCAGGAGTGTACCATCATACCCTGCATAACCCCATGTATCAATTATTTTATTACAGAAAAAATAGTTCAAGAAAGAATTGACTACCGATCCTTTCCTTCCTTCTCACTTTTAATAGGCCCTTCCCACAAATAGAGAGTACGAATGTTAATTTCTCTCTCGTCCTTAAATATTAATATTTTTTATAACATTGTGCCATCTTCCAGAGGAAGCAGTATTATTACCTTCTCCTTCCAGAGGTAGCAGTATTATTGCCTTCTCCTTCCAGAGGTAGCAGTGTTAGCAACCAAAGGAAGAAATCTGCACAAGCACAAAATATGCAAATTCATTTTTATCTATAATCTTAAAACTTCACTTCGTCACAATTACACATGCCATATATAATGGGAGTGTTAATTTCCAGAACCAGGCCTAAAACTTTCATGTACTCTGATACTGGTAGAGTTTTCTTTCTCTCGCTGATGAATGTGAGGATAGTAGAATATCACTTTGCTTCACCTCATTCCATCTCTTACACATATCACCCGCCTAGATGTTAAAGCTTCTCCTTAATGGGGGTATTACATACCCTGTTGCTCCATTATCTCGACTCCTTTTCACTGTTCTATCATTGTTTAATACTTTATAGATGTCCAATGCAAATAAGCCGTCTCTCTCCCACTCCCTTTATTAAACTTTTCCTGCTCTGACGTATGTCTCTAACTCTCATTCTTACTCTCAGAAATCAGTTAACATAAATTTTTTTTTTAAGGTACTTCATCTTCAGCACTTCCATTTTCTTTCTCCACTGCAATTAGACTCCAACAATCACTGTGCTGTACGAGCATTTATTCCATCGTTCAACGTAAACTTAGCATAAGAAGTGTGGCCTGCTTACATATATAGGAATGTGTTTGTTATAGGTTGTTTACATTGACCTGGATTTTCTTGATGCCAAAAGTGACCCTAGCAGTATTAATGTGGGAAATAATATGTTGCTAATACAGCAGCTTACCACGAGTGTCTCTACATAACACTCATGACCTTTAATATTCTCCTAAAGCATTACTTTTAAAACTTTAAAGACTTAAATTCTGTACAAAATTATCACTATTATGACTTTACAAACAATATACTGATCATCACTTTTACTGCATAACAAATATTGTTCATAGTAAGCTTGGTGAACTACATAATATCTTATGGCTTTCTCAGACTTGAACAACCATGGTTGTAATGTTTTATGATTGCATTTCATGAGAATAATTACATTCACATTTACAGTTTTTGCTTTAATGGTTAATACGCAAAATGCTTAATAATGTTTCTTTATCAGTAGATGTTTGCACTTTTAGAATCGCTATTTTATAGACAAGAGCCTTGTAGAAGTTATGACGTATATTGTATTATTGCATCTCTACTATAACAGTTTTGTAGTTTAAGTTTTCATATATCTTCTGTGTCTGCAGCCCCAGGAAGGTATAACCACATAAATATTTTATAAGTATAAATAATGCTACCATCAGTCATTTTGTCACGTGAGGGGTAACCAAAATTATGCGTGGTGGTATGGCTCCACTTTCGGGATTATGCTACGTAGGCCTTTAGTGAATGCTGTGAATCACTTTTTGTTTTTAAATCCTTTTAGGCTGAAGCCTTTAGGAACTATATACCCAGTGTATTCTGTTGACTATATTAGTCAATTTATACAAATATTATTTTTCAAAGCTCTTGTGGCTGAAAGATTGTAGCATCATATTAAATACCATAGAGCAAATTGTTGGTAGATTTCAGTTATCACGGGAGCTTCATATAGTCTTGGTATGCGTGGATGATACTGATGGTGAATTACTAATTAAGCTTTTAGAATAGGGAAAGCAATATTGTATGATGGATGCAATGAGAAACTTAATAAAAATCATAAGTGGACAGAGGAATTGGAGATGGAATTAGACAAGCTACAACCTGTAAAATATTAAAAGATTAGGGATTATATTTAAGCAGCAGACTAACTTCTTGAGTGAACTGCAAGATGCATATACAAAATCAAACCAGTTGTAGGGACTTACAGGAAGATGACTGACAAAATCGTTCTGTGGCATCCTTTCAGTGGCGTTGCTGTTGATTTTTGTCTACAAAAAAATTTAATGCAACCTTGCTTGTGATTTTCCTTACATCATGAGTGGATACTGCATTTTGGATGATAAAGTTGTATTGGGGTTCATAGGAGTTTTGTGGCTTTTACCTAAGCAGCTTTTTCACAGTATCTGGGTTAAAAAGCAGAAAACCTTCCCATTAAATAATGGAGATGTTAAGGTGTGTTTTGGGCTCATTTATTAAATCCGTGGGCATATATTATAGGGCATATACAATTGAAGAGCCTGACAAGGAAGTATGATTGTTTATATTTTTCGCAGTTGTTTATATTTCTTGTTCTATTTAATTTCTCTTGGTTTTGTATATATTATAATCTTTATTTTATGGTAAATAAGCAGTGTAAAGTATATAAATATATATTTCGGTTGCATATAAACACACAACTTTATTAGTTATTGACTAAAAGAATGAAACAAATACACCCACCGGCTGGCTTGCAATGTGATGTTACACATCTTTCAATCTCTAAATAACTACCACCTTAATGTACAATCAAGTACTTATCATAATATAAGTCTAGGTAAATTAGATTACGTGTGATATTTAGCAAGAATAGGTTTGAGAATACTTGATGTTGCAGAAATGGTTTATTTATTATTGGGAGATATAATTCAACTATTCAAGCTTGCACGAGAGAGAGATAATGGAGATGGCTGCCTTGGTAAGAGTGATGAAAGTGACAGGATAATTTCTAATCTCTGTTTGAGCTTGGTCCTACACCCCCATTTCGTGTAGAGCCTGTTAAAAGGATCATGAATATGAGCGTATGGGTGTAACTATTACTTCTCTTTTATTGAGAATGGCTTAATTCTGGATCGGCTGTGCCTTCACTGAGAAAACACTCTTGATGGGATGCATAAGAGCAAAGAAAAAAAATTATTGATATTACTGCATTATTATGCACAAAAGAGGCAAACCTTTTTTTCACTCTTTATACTTTTAGAATAGTATTTAACAGTGCTTTATACATAGGGCTAGTTCCTAGGAGTTTTACATGTGAGATGTCTGGCGGCTGACTATTTGTAATAATGAAAATAACTAATAAAAATAAGTAACCTTTGGTATAGCAAAACAAAAAGCAAATGATCCATTATAGGCAGCTATAGTAATAGTAAATAGTGTGCTTTAGAAGGTAAGCAAAGTGGAAGATCCGCATTCAGTATGCCCATTCTCATTAGCTATGTTACTTCTTAAATCCGACCTGTTAGGTAGCCCGCTACCCTCTCCCCTCCAAGAAAATCGCAGCTTTTTCTTCCTTTGTTATGAGTGTGACACCAGAACAGCCATACCCCTATAGTATTTGTTTATTGTAAAATTAGGGTATCCTATTATGCAGTTATGAATCTTGATACGTTAAATATTCATCATTCCAATTTAATGTTTGTTGAAATATTAATTTATTGCCTCTTGTACATTAACATATTAAGTAGTGGTATGTTCAACCAATGCCGCTGAGAGGTTAGAGATGTGCATGTTCTAAAAATCCATTCATCATAATCACCATTTGGATTTTTTTTACACATTTTCTACATTTCTCTCTCACACGCATATATATATATATATATATATATATATATATATATATATATATATATATATATATATATATATATATATATATATATATATATATATATATATATATATATATATATATATATATATATATATGTAAAATAAATAAATAAAGCTGAATATACAAAAGATCTCCCCTTGGGCTGAGCACAATGCAGTTTCTTCTTTTTAAATATGTAGGGCTTTTTAGCTCCCTGCCATGCTATTTAGGGTAAAATGATGCATGTATGCTTGTTTTAGTTGTGGATGCTGACAGTAGTCTTGAGCCTGCCTTGGAGACTAAGGAAAAGCAAGAAGAGGAACGTCATAGAGATATGGAAGAGGAAGTAAAAGTTAATCCTGAATATATTGATGGTGGTAAGTACTGCATATGCTTACCTTTATATAGCAGGTAAAGTTTTTGTATATCTAGTCATTTGTTTGTGTGTGTTTTTGTTGATAAAGAGTAGTGCATTATTGCACATTATTTATGTAAATGATATCACTTTGCGTTAAATACTGCTTTAAATTTACCATTTCTTTCCTGGTTTCGTACATTTATGTACTTGCATGGTGAGTCCTCCTAGTTATCGTCTCTCTTTATAATGTAAACAATCCCTACTTCTTATACTAAGTGTCTTCATTGACTGGATGTTATTTTAGCAATTTGCCTTTCCATAATGAGAGAGGGTTTTGATTAATAATGCAGTTCTGTACTACTTACTATATTACCATTTGTAGAGTAAATTCTTATCTAGATATATTTTGTGTTTTGATTTAGTAGGAATATTTTCAGTATTGCATGCTAAATTAATCTTAGTTAGCTTATAGAAATATCTTATATTGTTCCTACTAGAAATGTAATTAAAAGAAGTCCATTTACTGAGCTTTATTGCTTATATTTGTAAGAATTTTATACCACAATTATTTTTAGGATATAAAAAATAATGCTTGTTTATTTATGCTTTATATATAAAGATGAAGAATTATATGACTTTACTGAATGTTCTCAGTAGTAATCAGCTTCTCATTTAACAATCTTAAGAGTAGAATCATCTGCACACTCATTTTTCTGTGTATCTTAATGCATCCTGTCGAGATTCTCTCTTTGTTGGTATAGGTTCAAGTTGCTAATGAAAAAGATTGAACTAAGAGTTCCAGGCATGCATTCACAATGGTGATTTGCTTTACAGGCTCTATGATGTATTGGGGAAAGGTTCGGTGAACAGAGGGTGAAGTCCAGAGATGATGGTTTGAAGTGGACTTTGTGGGGAATATATTTGTTGATGACTGTTAATTAGAATGAGAAGGTTTTCTGTTAGGTTTTACATCATTAGTTTTCTGTCCATGTCAAGGTTGTTAACAAGGAGCCCGACGTCTTGGTGTTGAAATCACCACCGAATATGACTTGAAGTATTCAATGTCTATGAAGTAATGGATTTGTATACCAGGGTGATAAGTCCACTGCCGCTACTGCTGATCCAGTCTTGTCTAATGTCCGTGAAGTTATGAAATGGGGTTGTTTTCTGTCTTCTGTGTAGTTTTGTTTCTTGTAAGATTGCAATATGTATGTTGTTGCAAGATGCATGTTGTATTGCTTGATGAAGTGTGTGACTTTTTGGTCGTTGGTGCTTATGTCATCAAAGTTAATTCGTAGAATGCTGATGTTGTATGTGCAGCCTGTTAGGTGCTCTTGAATGGGGTGAAGAATGGTGTGGATGGAAACTTTGTGAGCAATTCCTAGTGTTTGTCTACTGTCATGATATCAAGTGTTGTACAAGTGAAGTGGGTCCCGTTTTTGCATGAATTGCAGCAAACTAAACCTTTAGTATATTGGCTCATAGTGATGAGTGTGGAGCATGATGGACATAAGTTTGTAGTTGGGGCCTGGATTGCTCGTGATGTCTCTGGCTAGAAGGAGTTTTAAAGAAATGATTTTTGAAACTCCTAGGTCTAGAAAAAACTTTTGGTTGCTATGCGTTGTGTTGAGATATTAGACACTTGCCAGGTTACCAGAGCCTCCCAATTTCTCGTGCCCTGTTTAGGGGTAAGGTTGGTTATGGCACTTTGACATCCATTGCTGCTCCCCTTCAGGTTTGCAGCTCAGAAGGGTGGACCCTTGATGAAAACGTTGACACTTCAGGGCCACATTAGAAGTTGAAAAATCCATTGGGAAGCTGCAGGTTATGGTGAGAATAGGTGGGATTGTCTTAATGAGTGGATACAAACTTATTCAACATAACAGAGCAAAGGATCAAAGTAACACATGCAGTATCACACTGTTGGCACTGGGGTTCCACAGGAATAAATGTGTATATCAGACACACACACACACACACTCTCTCTCTCTCTCTCTCTCTCTCTCTCTCTCTCTCTCTCTCTCTCTCTCTCTCTCTCTCTCTCTCTCTCTCCTCTCTCTCTCTCTCTCTCTCTCTCTCTCTCTCTCTCTCTCTCTCTCTCTCTCTCTCTCTCTCTCTCTCTCTCTCTCTCTCTCTCTCTCATACGTTTTAGTATTATTATTATTAATATTATTTTTTGTCGTAGTGAGACACTTAACTGTTGCCAACTCAAAGAACTTTTCATTCTCTCTCTCTCTCTCTCTCTCTCTCTCTCTCTCTCTCTCTCTCTCTCTCTCTCTCTCTCTCTCTCTCCTCTCTCTCTCTCTCTCTCTCCTCTCTCTCTCTCTCTCTCTCTCTCTCTCTCTCTCTCTCTCTCTCTCTCATATGAATTATTGTTATTATTATTATTATTGTTATTATTATTATTATTATTATTATTATTATTATTATTATTATTACTATTATCGTTGTTGTTTCTGTTGTTGTGAGACACTGAACTGATGTTCGTAATTTGTGGACCGTCTGCATTCAATAAATGTTCAGAAGTTTACTTTGACTGTGTGCTATGGCTTTAACATATATATCTTTCTTATCTATTTTGAGCATAGAAAAATATATATATTTGATATGTTTGGTGTGTAAAGGAAATTGGGAATGAGTGAGATGAGAAAATTTGGCAATTATTAGGCTTGCATTATGTTGTCCTCTTAGACTTAATTTTTTGGGATTTTCAAACACTGATATGTGTATATATGAAACTTTTTGTAATCTTTAAGATTTAGAGTTCAAAAATGTAAGTTTTGATGCACAGAGAACTGCATCCTCTGGGATATGGAAATAGTGTGTTTTTACAGGCTTAATTATTTAATGTTATGATTATTTTCAGGGGAGGAAGCCATGTTACAACAACAACTCTTCCATGACTATAATGATAGAGGCGGTCACATGAGTGAATTTGGCGATACATCCTCAACAGAGACTTTAGGTAATCCCAACATCAATCCCGATGCAAAATCTTTAACAGACCGAGAAGACAAACATTCTATAAGTTCAACAGCTACCTTAGTAGCCCCATCTCTGAGAGAATCCCTGAAAATTTCTCCTCTCTCTCTACCTCAAGATTTTACAAGAGGGGGGGCTCATAGGTTACTAAGGGGTCAAATTACGAAGCAGAACATTAAGACATTTCTTAGAGTTTTCTTTGTGGCTTTTATCTTCGTGGTATTTGTTCTTACTTGCTCAGTAATATTAGTTTTTGAGAGTGAAGGAGGTTATTGCCAAGTCCTCGCCACAACCAGAGAAATGATGCTTCTCAAAATACAGTATTATCAACCTTTAAAGGAACTCTTAAGAAGCTGGATGGGAATTAAAACTTAATTTTCTTGTGAACTTTATTCTTCCAATTTATACATTTCTCTTATCTTTTATTTTTTGCATGTTAACAGCGTATTTTCCCCAAATGAAAATATCTGCAGAGTTTACATGAAAGACTTCAGTTGGAATGGAAACTGAAGCTAAAGTACTGAAAATAAGAAAAGAAATTAAGGGTTGAACATCAGATCTGTGAGTTATCAGGCTATTGGCCTGATTGATATAAAGGAGTGCTCCAACTCTGTGCTGAGGTACTGAAGTGGCAGGCAGCTACAAACTGAAGAATTATATTAAATACAAATAATGCCCTTTATTAATCAGTATACATATGTGTCAAACTAAATTTACGTTTTTATTCAAATGATAAAAAGAAATAATCCATATTTTCATGTGAATCTGAATCTGAATTTTAACAAGGTTTGTTATCTCTTTCATTTAACTTGGAATATTCAGTATGTCTTGTCAGTGCTTTCTCCTTCAGCCCATATGGATATGAAAGTATTAATAAGAGATATGCTACACCTTATCCAGAAGTGTATTTACACGTAAATTATTTTACACATACAAGTGTTTTTGATGTGTAAACTATTTTACAAACCCTAGTGTTTATACATGTAAACGATTTTACACTTACTACAATACAAAGGATTTTACATATCCCTTACTAATGCTTGCTACTTCTTGGAGAACTGAAAAAAAAAATTTGTCTTTCATAAATGAGTAAGCATTGTATGAGATATATATATATGTAACCTGTGTTGACATTTTTTCATAGTTGAGCACTTATTTTTGCATATTTCTACAAAAAATGTATATAACGAGCAATATTTGTTGCTTATTGTTAGTATTTGGTATGGGCATTGATCCAGTTCATATTTACCTATTACCTCTTATGCAAGCATTTTTAGGCATATAGAGGAAGATGAACTAGGACCAAAAAGCAGGTATTTTTCTTTTCACGTAAGATTTATAACTTCATTGCTTTTACTTTAATTTTTATTCAGTCAACCATCAAATAATTTTAATTTACACATAATTGTGTAGCAATATGTTGTAAACATTCCATTCCAGTACTGTAACCTATGAGGTTTTTATTTTTTAGTTTTAGAAGTAGGAAGGCACCTAATTCCTGGATTCGAATATTAAAATGCCAGAGACCAGATATATTTTTATAAGAGAGTAGTCCAGCTTGTGAAGTTGGTAACCAATAAGAATTTTGTATACTCAAGAAGTTTTGTGAAAAGACAGTTCTGGATGTAGACTACGTAACAGAGGATGTTCACCAAACTCCCAATTTAATATAAGAAAACTCTGTGCAGTCGTCCCTCAACTCATCGAGGAAATCATCCGTGAACTTGAGTATTTGTGAGGTAGAAGAAAAATAATCTGAAAATAGTCAATACTAATGTGGAACGAGCTTGACACGAAAGTTTTAAATTTGAGAGCACAGCAAAATTAATCATGGCAGCCTTATATGGTAGGAAAGAGCAAGCAAGTACACCATTTGAATCAGTCTTATTAGCACTAGCTTCTGAGCGAAACTTAGGTCAATTACATCGATGCCTTCATGGCATACGTGATATTTTTTTTTAAGGTTTTGTGGTATGTAATGATTATTATTATTATTGTTGTTATTTATATTTTTATTATTTTTTCGTAATTTTATGACGATGTGACACAAAAATTGGGAAAAAATGAGTCTTAGCATTCACTATATTAAGCTACTTGAAATAAAATCTGTAGCAATGCTAGTCTTTTACCTCAATATTCTTCCAAGTTCGTGACACAGTGCTTGTGGAAATCGAGAGGGCATTAAATTCGTGATTAAAGATTATACACTATTGTTTATTTGAAGATGACATAGTAAATCTCTCTGACATGTTGTCTGAAGGATCAATTAAGCTTGTTTCATCATTCCTTTTAAATCTACGTTGTCAAAATTATCATCTCAGATTTTGGCTTTTGTTAAGTTTTAATTTATTATTTATTGTAATAACAGAGAGAGAAAAAGAGAAACTGATGAATTGTCGCAAAATACTCTTTGTTCTTCCAATTGATTTTTATCATATTTCTTAATCTTTTTCTTTTCTTATTAATGCTATTGCGATTATTATTAATAAGTTTTGTAATAATTAGTTATTCTCTTTGCTATTATAATTATTACCATTATTATTATTATTAAGCTTTAATCATATATTACTCACACAGATATGAAATGAAAGTTAGTCGTTGTTAGTAATAGGGCATATTGTACTGTATGCAAAGTGTTGACACCATTAGAAAGGGGCCCTGACTTTACACGAACTTTGATTTCCGTAGCTAGTGGTGGAACCAATTACTCGCGGCAGTTGATGGATGACTGTATATCAAGGACACCAATTAGTGGCAGATTTGATAAGACTATGTATAGAATTTTCAGACTCCCATTTCATCTTCCTCTGAATGCCTTCCTGTATCTTTCAGTAATAAAGAGAGTACATACTTTTTCATTCAGGGGGAACAATATTTGGTGTTACGTCATGGCTAGCAAAGCGCTTTCTTTTGGAGGACTTTGATGTTTTGCATTGCAACCATTACCCTGAGTGAATGCGCAGAGGGTGAACAATGAAATAGAAATATGTAAAAGTCCAACTAATGATAAATATTACTTTATTAAAGAGTACTATTACTGGCATATCTTGAGGTAATTTTGCCTGTGAAGTCATTTACTTTCAGGATTTTGTCAGATATTTGAGCGTTAATCATAGTACCGTAGACAGAATTGAGGCTCCCCTGTATAATATGCTTCCACTGTAATGATATTGCTGACCTCTCTGCTTTCACTTGAAATTATCCTAGTGTTGAGGGAAAAAGAATATTTTTTTATTATTTATTGTGTCGTAAGAGCTGACTAATGTAAAAGGAACAGATGGCCTGACAATCTCACCTTCCCTGGTATACTCTTATTTCTTTCTTGCCATAGGAACATCTTACTGAAGGGATGAGGAGGAGCAGGGTGTGAAAGCCCCGCTGCCCCTCTTTTTTATATCAGTAGGCTATACATAATGTTGAAAAATAATTAAGACTGATAAAACCATTTAAGTAGATTACAGGAAGCAGCAATGCTTGTTAAAAATATTTAAATTCTTTCACCATACAGTCCATTTTATTCAGCATATCACTGGTGCTGAAGATTTTCAGTGAATTAGTGACGATTGTCTACAAATTAGTTACAACAAATATAAATAGAGTTAAAGAATCAGTGAGTACAGTATTGCTAATATTTTGGAATTTTTTCCCGTAGAATCTTTGTTTAATATTGTAAGTAAGCTTGTATCAGTTCTCTGCAAGTTTACTATGCCGTTGTGGTTTTGTTTTAGCACTACCCTTTACCATCATTTTGATTTTTTTTTAATTATGCTTCCACTAGGTGCATTACTGCAAATCATTACTCTATCATGTATCATTTGGAACTTTTCTAAAAATGATTGGTTGTTATAATTGTCAGTGATGATCACGACTACAAGATATAAATGTTCCCTTGTCATTTTTAGTGTCTGTATTTCTTGTGAATCCACCTCTAGTCCCTGAGCATTTTATTGTGATTACATATCAGGTTTTTTCTCCTTTTTAAGCTAAGCATTCAGGTACACTCAGGTCTCTCTTATCTTACAGTATTAACCATCCAAGTAGCTTGAAAATGTATATTACTCTTTGTTCAGACAGATAAAGGACCGCTAAAATATGTTTTCAGTTAAAGCATCGAGTTAGAGGACGTGATACAAATATGGAGTGTTAGTTTCTTAAGGCTATTACACAGTACAGAAAGTCAACCATGCCAGTATTTTTTTATTTATTTTTTGTCAAATTGGAGAAACTGCATCAAACTGTTCCACTGTAAACTCTGGTTGTTAGCACCTTTGGAGTGTTTGACGTCACACTGCAAACGTTTCACAGATAAAACTTTGAGATAACATTTTGTATCGCAGTCAAAAGGATAACAACTTGCTTTAAAAGTAAAATGGGAGGACCTGCTTATTTTCAGAGCAGTGAAAAAGAAACATCAAATTCCATAACCTGTAGTTGGAAAAAAGACTTCCTGCATTACTTGTTGTTTACAGTGGATTAACTTTGATGTGGCTTCTCCATTACAATACTTCACTTTCACATTATTGACCTATGCCATATGCTAGAGGATTTACATTCGGCTATGAATTATTCCAAATTGTTTAAGGATAACTAGGTAAGGAAGAGTTTAACTCGAGTCTTTTATCTGTCAGGGCAGGGAAATCAAACAAAAGAGATATGTTTTCATTTAATGTAAGTAGTCTATTGAGTAGTAAATACTGAAGGGTTTAGGATAGAGTCATTTAATTTTACAAATTTACTTTACATGTTTGTTTAATTAAAAGGTTAATTTTTAGATTTAGATTTTTTAAGTAAAAGAAAATAATATTTTCATTGAGTCCATGTGCATGTATAGAAATTTAAAATTCAACAACTCATAGGTAAACAGCTGCCAAGTGGAAGGAATTTTTGAAAATATTCTTGGAATATAATTAGCAGTGATACTGGTTTCAATTATAGTAATTAGTTTTGTAAGCCTCTTATAAACATGATAATGCCAGAGCTTTGTATTAGGCCTGTTAAAGAACTGTCTACACATACCCTGGAAGTGATTAGGTGTGTGGCTAGCAGTCCCTCTCTCTCTCTGAGGTTAATCTTTATGCAACAAAAAGGAAAAGAAGCCATTCATATCAGGGTTAAGTCATAGGAAAAAATCATGATTTAAATCAGAATGATTTTTGTGCTGAATATGGTAATATGTCTAATTCCATTTAGTTAAGTATACAGCTCCGAAATTTATGCCATTGGAAATTAATGTAATTCTACTACTTGGTAATGATTTAGCCATTATATGGAGCAAGGAAACTGGAAATCTCCTCCTCTGTATTTTCTTCCTGCAGTCAAAATATTTTGCTTTGACACATCTACCACCTCTCTCATAAGGTGAATATGGCTCTTGTATATAGCAACTTGCTTAGTAGGAAAATAGTTTAACATTTCAAGTTTACTCCGATGGAAAATTTCGGGTTGTTTCAGTTTTGGAAGTAATAAAGGTACAAACATGACTAGATAGATATTTTGAACAAAGAATAAGTATATCTTTGGCATCTTTCCACTTTCTAGCAAATGTAATAGATCAGAGGTATCCAGGTAGGTCTGTGACTCGCAAGCAGTGAAACACTGCAGAGCTGAATATTTGTATGTGCCAACCATATTATCTTCCAACTTTCATGTCATTCCATGGAAGAAGTGCACCATTTAAAGAGCTTCATATTGGCAAAGTGTTGTAGAATCCTTCTCCCCTTTTTATGGTGGAAGTAATTTGCAAATGATTTAAAAGAAAATGTAATGGCTGTTCCTAAGCAGGAATTTACGGTAGTTACATTTTTAGCATATGCTGCGAGAATTTTTTTTATTATATGGTTCTGTACATTCTAAATCCAGGAGTCAATTAGGTCAGGAAAAGGCATCAAAGCTGGTGACTATTCATAGGCATTTCAATTACGTATTTTTCAACACTTGCATTCTTTTCAAAGGCTGAGGCCTGAATAGCTTGTTTACGTCTGTTCTGTGCATTCAAAGGTATCATACCTGGAGACTGTTCATAAGCATTTCTGCTGTGCACAATTTCAATATTAGTGACTTTCTTTAAAGGATAAAAAAATTTGAGAATATAGTATGTTTTAACGACTGCAGTGTGTTTTCCAAGAGTATCAGAGCTGGTGACTGTTCATATGTATTTCATGTAAGCACACTTTCAGTATTAAATTTTTTTTAGAGGGTGAAGTTTTGTAATAACGTACATGATTTTTATGTTGTACTGTCCGATTTCGTAATAGAATATTTTGTAATCTTAGTTTGAAAAATATTCTTAATGCTTTTTTTTCTTTGCTAAATAAAGTTGTCACTCAACTTACACTGTAAATTGGTTCCACCATTTTCCATATAAGTCAAAAATTGAATCGAGTCCAAAACCTTACTTAACCGTGTCTGTAATTATCATATAATCTTTTCACAACATCCTGTATGTATACTCTGAATTATGGCTATATTTTAACTTTGCCAAATACCATATAAATTTATATAAAAACAATACTGTAGTTCCTAAAATGTATTTTGTGGGAAAATTTGTGAAATTATAATATTTTTTTTTTTTAGTATTTTCCAAGTGTATACTCAAAACCGCACTAATTAAAACCATGTAAGGGGACAATTGAACTTGCCATAAGAACAGTTGTAGTTATTAGCTGTTATTCTGATCATCTTTTAGGGGAAGTATTGTGTCAGTGGAATAAGAAAATCAGAGAGCTGGTTTAAATAAACATATATATATATATATATATATATATATATATATATATATATATATATATATATATATATATATATATATATTATGATTTTCCAACTCTGATTCATATATATCCTTGCTAGACACTAAAGGATTAGTCATTAGCCTTGATGGAACAAAGAATTTATGTCCAAGAAAAAAGGTAGTCGATGCACATAAATCTTATGAGCTGTTAAGCACGTCCTGATGAGGATGCAGCTGTCATTAGCTTTAGTTCCCGATTTTCAATAGCCTCATTCATATTCTTTGTTATGAATAAAGGCAACTTTATCCTGTACAGGAGATTATAAGCTTAATTTTTTTACTGATTGTGATTATTAGTGTATATTCATTCATGCTTCCTTTACTACAAAAGTCAGCCACAAGTTAGTTCAAAAATCCAATTATATGTAACCTTAGGTTCCACGGGATGTATTTGATTGTCATTTGCCAAATGTGTAATACAGCATGAAATGTTTATTGTTGATTGAGCTGGTAATATTAATTGGAAGTAAAAAAAAAAAAAAACACTTAGGCTGGAGTCAGATTATGAGGCAGCGCCTCAGCCTGATGTTAAAAATGCAAATAAATGAGTTGCGTCAGACTACTGCATCATGGCTATAGTGAGGACTGCGGTGGCACTGCCACATAGTATGACACTGTCCTTAGTCCACTCGCAGGAACAGGTGGGTTTTCATTTACAGGAACATCTGTTCTTACTATAATTTCCTAGTTAGTTAAAAATCTTATACCTCATACTCAAAACAGTTATTTGGCATTTGTGATGTTATCTAAGGTGTTTAACACATTATTGTGAGTTTGGTTATTCATTATTTAAAGGAAAGATCTACTTGTGAATGTTAGGAATTAGGAAAAGTATTTTCAGCCTCATTTAACCCCATACTTGAAAATCAGTCATGTTCAGTTTGTTTGTTTGTTTTTTCTACATAACCATTGTACAGTTACTTTTCTCATATTTCTGCATGAAAAAGAAAGAATGAATTTACAATATCGGGACCATTATCTTTGGAAATTAAATATAATATTGTTGAAGAATTCAGTTTTTTGGAGGTGTTTTTTCTGTTTTATGATGTTGATCTACAAAGGGACCATTACATTTGGAAATTAACTATAACAATGTGAAGAATCCATTCTTTTGAAGGTGTTTTTTTCTTTATATTTACAGTTTACAGAATAAAGGATTGTAAAAACATGTACTGAGAGTACTAAGATTATGGTGCCAAATATAAGTCTGCAACATGAAAAACTTTAGCAATAGTTAGTGAATAATAATGTAGTTCTAACTGCACTTTTTTATAAGCTTCTTAAGACTGGAAATTGGTTTATGCATTTTTCCTCATAATGATGATTTGTAGATTCTAAAGCATCATTGTGATGTAAGCTTTAGAATTATGTAAAATATATGGTTTCCGCACACTCGGAATATTGTTGTAGTTACTACCAAGTTATAAAGAAATAGAAGCATTGTTGAAAACTGAAATTTTCAATTGCTATAATACAAGTGTTCTGGTTGCAATGTCAAAAATTAAAATTTACAGCGTCATTTACACAAAGAGAAAAATGTCTAAGAACATGATTGCAGTGAAGTACAAATTAAAAAATTTATTGATTCAACAGTCAACAAATGTATAATTAGCAGGTTTAGTCATGGGTATTAGTTGAAATGGGTCAGTTGAAATATAAGTAATGCATCATCAGTTAATAATCACTTGTTTTTAAAATCAAGAAATATGTAAAATAGTCAGGACACCTATTAGCAATTAAACCCATTACATTACAAAATGTATTCAGTTATTTTCAGAATTATGTGGACATTACATTTATAAACAATCCTTTTGGACAACTTGATATGAATGGACATTTATTTACAATCAATTGCTTCTAAGGAAGAATATCTTGTCTCCAGTAAGCCACTGGTTCCAGACTCTGTGGTGAGTATTTTTAATTAGTTTTCAGCTGTTTGAGTGCAATATGTTTGAACAGTACAAATTTTCTAAAAATAGCCAAAATATAGAAATAGAGAAATGTAAAACTTACAGTGATCTGCCACAATAAGCCTACACATGTATCATGTAATAACCCTTCAAAAAATATTTGTTAGGTTACATGTTGGGTTTGGGGAACATTTTATACATCTTGTAAGTGAATGGTCATTCATGAATTCCATAAGCACACAAGGTATATTGAAAACTGTAATGTAATGGTTTAGCCAAGGCTGCTTTATATATAGAGATTGTTGGCGTTTATATAATATATGATGTTAATAGGAACTACATGGGAATTCAAGACCATCTTGATTGTTGTTCTTCAAGCTGCCTGGGCAAACAGCCCAGGCCCTAAGGAACGACACACTTTCCCAGAGGCTCTCAGGGAGTGTACATTGTATTGTTGGCGCATACGGTTGTATGCAGTGTAATATTCCATAATGTGTTTGATTTTATGAGGTGATGTGTTGCCTTCTGGACAGGCATCATTGACAGAGTTGTCCAGCCTCTTTTGATAGCTCAGAAGGGGTTGGTGGTGCCCAAATCACATTCTGGCCAGGTGGAATCGTGTCTGGACAGGAATAGGAGTATTCGGAAGAAAGGATTTCAGAAAGTTGTGCACGCAGTTGTGTCATCATTGTGTGACTGGATGGAATGGTGAATTAAATGGATGAGGGGGAAGAGAGGATAGTAATTGTGTGACATTATGTGGTAGGTGTAGCTTTATTATCTCTTTGTGTGTGTACGGGATTTTTGCCTTGTAATGTAGTGGGTGTTGTTGTTTTGTGGAAGCTGCTATGAGGATTTGTGTGACTTTCATGTCCAGATGGTGTTTTGACTTTGAGGACTTTGGTTTCTTGGTGTAAATGGTCTGTAGGTGTTATGTGCAGCCTGTGATTATTTTCATTGCTTTGTTTTGTATAGAGTGTAGGGTGTTGTGTTGTGTTTTAGTGAGGTTAGAACCCCAAGCAAGGCTTGCATATTCAATCAAGGAACATATATAGTGTGTGTATACTGTTGAAGTGGGTTCCTCGTTATGTACAAATGTATGGGCAAGTGACCTGAGGGAATTAATTCTTGGGAATTGATGTATTGTATGTTATACCAATGATTTTAGGTGTTTGTGTGTTAAGGAAATGTTTATGGTGAGGTGTGGAATGTGACGGTGTTCTGGTGAGAAGAGTAACTTTGTATATGGCTGGGACTAATATATGTGTGGATTGAGTATGGGATGTGTTAGGAGTGCAACTGGAGCATTGTGAGCAGCCCCAAGTATTTGTGCAGCATTTCATGTTAACAAGATGTAATGGTGAAATGGGTCCAGTTTGCATGAGTTGCAGAAAACTGAATCTTGTATGTCAACAGCTCGAAGTTATGGGTGTGAAGCATGTGGTAGGCAGGGTTTGCTGAGGAATGTGTTGATGAATTTTATATAGAATGAAAAGTTCTTTTGTTTGATTTTGTATTACCAGCCCTCAATTTGTCCGAGTTTTCAACAAACCAAGCAGCCGTCTTGGCCTTTAAGTCACCAACCAGGATGATGGTTGGAGGATTAGTGACATATTGTAATTATTGGGTGTACTTAGCAGGGTTTAAAGGGGATGAATACATGTCAATTTTAAATTTGATGTGTTGCTCAGTATATAATTTGTGTTTCTGTGGTAGTCATGTGGGGATGGAGGTTTTATGTATGGACTGTTGTAATGGGTGATGAGTCCATCCCAGCTGCCACCAAGCTTGTGATGTCTAATGGAGGTGAAGTTATAGAATGTGGTGTTATAGGTATTCTGGGTAGTTTTATTTCTTGTAAGATAGAAATATTCTTATTGCATTGTTTGATGAAGGGTGTGAGTGCATGTTATTTTGGTGTTTATGACACCTACTTAATGTCTAGAATTTTGATATGTGTGAAGTGTGAAAGAAAGATCATAATAATGGGCTGTTTTGGTGGATGGGTTTGAAAGAGGGAGCTGAAAGTATAGTAAACAGATCAAAGTATTTGTGTAGTTTCATGGAAGTATGTGAACTGGTTCAGTTTATGCATGCGTTGCAGAAAACAGAACCTTGTGTGTCAGCTTGAAATAATGTGTGAAGAATGTTGGATAAATGTTGGGTCCTAGGTTGCTCTCGATATCTCCTGCTAGAAGGAGACAGAGAAATGACCATTAGGGAATTGTTTCTTGGTGTAGAAAAAATTTTGTTGGTGTGTTGTATTGAGGACAAGGCCATTGCCTGAATGACCGAGGCTTGTCCCAGGTTCTTATGGGCTGGGACTGTTTGTGGCAGTTTGGCCTCTTTGCTCCTGCTTTTTTGAGTTGGTTGCCTTCGTCCCCAAAGTTGCAGCTCTGAAGGGTGGATCCACACTAAATGCTGCCAGTCCAGGCTACGTCTTGATTGTTCCTGTCAGGGTCTTTTTTCCGTTATGCATATGGTAAAGGATGGTCAGGCTTAATGTGCTGTATTACAGAATATTTCCTTGTGGCACTCAAGAATATTGAAATTACTCTTTTAGAAAATGAGGGTAACTCAGCCTCCTTTAAATATAAATGAGTTAATAACATTCACAACTTAAAGGAAAGTGAACATTCAAGGAATTGGAGATTACCGTACCTCAGTGAGCATCAACTCAAAGACGAGTTCAGGGAATACCCAAGAGAGTTAGAATGAGGAGACTCTCACCAGCATGGCAACATATGAAGGGAAGAATATTCTTTCCGATATTTCCATGGAGTTGCAGTGTCAACCCCAATTACATATGAAGCATGTAAAAGTGGACAAGAACATGAACACGAGGCTGGAACTACTAGTTCCGCCTCGTTTTAACCCTTAACCAAGAGTCAATGAAATTAATTACACCTAAGTGTGGTGTGTGGCTGCCATGCCTCTGAGAAGGTTATACCGCCTCCCTCGACATCTAAGTGGCTACTAAATCATTTAAGTACTTCTCAGCTGGTTAAAACATTAACAATATGTATGGCATCATGACTTCAAATGCCAGATATCGATTTCCTCTT
The DNA here is from genome assembly GCA_037179515.1 of Halocaridina rubra. Taxonomy (NCBI): domain Eukaryota; kingdom Metazoa; phylum Arthropoda; class Malacostraca; order Decapoda; family Atyidae; genus Halocaridina; species Halocaridina rubra. Next base: position 16,396 of record JAXCGZ010000129.1, on the reverse strand, counting down.
CACTTCTACTTAAGTGAATGGCACACATTTTGCAATTATTAGATTGGCAAATACTGTACGTCATATTCGCAGTTAACCCCGAGTGAGATATTTCCAATAGATATCTGATTTGCATGCAAAGGGTTAAGAGTCACTTATTTCTAATGTAGCAATGCAACCTTCAGCAAGACTTGCTGGATTGCATTGAGACAAAGCAGAGTTAAAACACTGCACTGGCCTAGAGCAGAACTGTTTCAAATACTGAAAGGGGAGCTATAAAAACAAATTTAAGCTAAATTTATATATATATATATATATATATATATATATATATATATGTATATGTATATATATATATATATATATATATATATATATATATATATATATATATATATATATATATATATATATATATATATATGTATATGTATATGTATATGTATATGTATATATATATATATATGTATATGTATATATATATATGTATATGTATATGTATATATATATATATATATATATATATATGTATATATATATATATATATATATATATATATATATATATATATATATATATATATGTATATATATATATATATATATATATATATATATATATATATATATATATATATATATATATATATATATATATATATATATATATATATATATATATATATATGTGTGTTTTGTAGTCCTGTAATAATAATATTCCAAATAGATATTCATCATCTGCTCTTAAATATGCTCTTTTCAAGGAAAAATATATCAATATAGAATATGGGTCTTTCCTCAGAAGGAAATAAGCAGTGGATTAAGGGAAATTTTACTTTTCAATTGAACAGTGCTTTAAAGACTAATAAAAATATTTAAAGGAAAGTCATAAAGAAACTATGGACAGGAAGTTACATTCACTTGTACAGATTATTATAAGAGGAAACATTCAATGAGGGACAGTCACATGGAAGATTGGCCAGTTTCATGACCCATACATAGTAAACCATATACTTAATAGTAGTTCAAATCAAGCCAAATGCAGAACCTTTTATAATCTAGGCTAATGTCTAAAGCACATGGCAGTAGTAATATATGTTTAAGAAGTAGTTTACATATATTCTGAGGTAAATATATACCTAAGGATAAATTTAGATGGATTATAATTGAAATCATTGAGGAGTGAGCTGCCAGAACATTAAGATTCTAAATACAGTAGTTGACAAACAAGGGTAATCTGGCAAGGAGATAACTAATATTTTGCTTAAGAAAAGTATTTTAAAAAGTACATATTCGTAATTCCCCCCAGGAGGAGGGGGACTAAAAGACTTCCTCCGTGTTGTAAGAGTCGACTAAATGGGGTGGAGCGAGGGGACTGGGATTCCCCCCCCTCTATTTTCTTTTCCCATAGGTCTGGGTACTTTGCCTTGATTCAGCCACTCCCCTTATGAAGGGAAAAATGACTCATGTATATAGACATATTCGTAATACAATACTAATTTATTTAATTCTATATTACTGGTAGAATAAAAAATAAAAAAATCGCCAGAACATGATTTAGTGCATAATTTTTAGCAATGAAGGACTATTTTACACCCTTTAAAAAAGTGCAATGTTACTGGTAGCAATAGAGAAGGAGCTCTTCAAGACGTTCAATAAAATAAGGAAGTGGTGAGAGTCATGAGGATAAAAAATGTAACACCGTAGCACTATACATTTAGGCATAGAAAAAAAAAATCAATGATGCCTTAGTAATTTCATACTATAAATATTGACCCTAAACCCCATCCTAACATTGATATGGCCTTAAGAAGCATGCCTAATAAAGCAACATTTCACCAGTGCCTACAAGAATTGTCCTTGATGGAAACTCACTTTTTTTTTATGTGACACTGGGACAGGCAAAACACTGCCCTCATCAATAGAGGCCCAGGCACGAGAAAACATTAAGACGAAGAAAAAGAAGAAGCTTATGGACAAGGTGGTGATGTGGTAATGAAACACAAAGGACAGACTGAAAAACTAGTCAAAGTACTAAGGACCTAAATATATGGAGGATTAGGCCCCGAGATGTATAGATCTGCATTTTGAAGGAAGATAGGTCTTAAGAAATTGGAAAGACAGAAGGAGGAAGAGAGCTCCAGAGTCTGGAGGTAGATGGGAAGAAGCAGTCGCTGCATCGACAATCCATGAGCTACCCACAGTACCTGATGGATTGAATATCTTAACTTTTAATACTTTTGGGTATGGAAGACAGGAGTAAATTAAGTGACCTATAATACCTGAAAGATGTCAAAAAAAAAGGTTATTTTGAAAGCAGAAATGTCTATGGCCTCAATATGCTAAGAAGTCCGGAAAATAGATTATCCCCACTAGACAGGCATATGACAAGACATATTGTTCAAAATTATTCAGGATGTACTCCTAACACAATCATTCAGTAAATCCACTAAAAGTGAAGATAAAAACTACCCGCAGTTGGAAGTAACCAATTAGAAGTGTAGAACTAAACTAGAAGAACAAAGAATAGAAGCATGTCTTGAGCAATACAGCTCTTGCCTAAACTTCAATAGTGAAAGTACTTAGGACAGATAATGACATTCAAGGAGAAAAACCTTGGACCAAAATTTAGGCCTACTTCTTGAAATGCCTAATGGAGCCCCCTTTAATACCTCAGAACTATATACAGCAAAGCGTTACATAATATTCTCAATCCACTGTGTATAAACAAGAAACTCAAGACCGGTGTGAGAACCAACTTTTGCTACTCATAAGTCTAGCATAAAAGATACTTGAAACCATGTCAAACTATTGTACTTATATTTTTACACCAGACTAATATAGTAAGTCTTACAAGACTTAGGGCATCCCAGTGTTTGCATACAATCCACAATCACAATAGCAAAATATCTTGGAGACATAGCATGGTGAGTAAAATAATACAAACTTTTCTGTATTCTTTTTTGATATAGCAGTACTTTTAAGAATTAGGCACCTATGCTAAGCAAGAGGTGCCTTTCTATATTATATATATATATATATTTACTAAAACTTGCTATATTCTATCTAAAAATATTCTTATAATGTGAAGCATTCTTTGATGAAAACTAATATGTCATATCTGCACAAAAATAAGGATTCTGCTTAAATACCTAAACTGTTAGCAATTTAGGGAGTTTAATAATATAAATCATCTTATAAGTAATAAAACATTACTATATAGAAAACATATAATACATGGCCTATATCTTAAGGCCTCTCAGAATGCACATACTGAATTATGATTTTGAAAACTGAACTTAGAGAAATGACAAATGACAAACAAGAATTACCATCCAGTCAGCCACAAAACAAATACTTATCAGGTACAAGAATTGGAAAGCACTGATGCCAAGCTAAAGCTAATCTTCACATTCACGTAAGAATTGAATGTGTAAGGTAGAACGAGAGTTTTATCTTCTTTAGCAATGATAAAGAAAATGAAGCAATAGTAGTCTACGTTGCACAATACAATAGTACATTATAAAAAGATAAAGCTGAATGCCACCAAAACAGCAAAAAGGGACACTTCAATTTCTCATAGAACCGTGACACCACAGTAAATCTGACTTTACACTGCTAGCAAGGTGATGAAAGCTGAACATAAACTAATAGAACTTCAATTATCTGAAAGTGTCAATATCAAGTGTACATGTGGAAAAGGGATACATAAGAATAGAAATACAATAAAACAAAGGCAAAACTAGGATTCACAGAATGTAGATGTAATCTCTTCAACTGTCAATTATTGCATATTCACAGCAGTCACAAGACGCAAACAGATAAATTCCACCAAAATATCATGGATAATATGGGTACAGTGCAGTCAATAAAATGATCATAAAATCTTCTCTACTCTATGAATATAAGTACTTTAT
>JAXCGZ010000128.1:117500-136111 GCA_037179515.1 Halocaridina rubra | reverse complement strand
TTTGGCCTGAAACCGTGTTGACTTTTTGCAATAAGTTTATTTTTTTCAAGAAACTCACTTAACTGATTTGCAACAATCTTTTCAAGTATCTTTGATAAAATTGGTAGTAAAGAGATTGGTCTATAGTTAGAGACGTCGTCAGGATTTCCATTTTTAAAACCAGGAATTACATGGGGATTTTTCCATAAATCTGGGTAGATATTGGTAACTATGGAAGTATTGATTATTACCGTCAGATAATAAGCTATTACAAATAATGAATCTCTAATAAAACGAAAACAAATTCCATCTGATCCATATGCATTAGAGTCTTTCAGATTTTTTATTACTAAGATTACTGTATTACAATCTACTGTAGTAGGGTTAAAGACATCATTACTTCTATTGAATGCACTATGTTCTTGAACATTATTATTATTATTACTACCATCATCACTATTATCATTACCATTACTACCACCATCATTATTATTTACACCATTATCAACATTTCTATTATTATTACTACTACCATCATCATTATTATTACCACCATTACTATTATTGATTTCATTTATTATTTCTTTTTTTGTTTTTTCAAAGGTTTTTTTCCCCACTTCAGCGAAAAAATTATTGAACTCTTCTGCTTTAGCACTTACATCTACCTCATCGGGTATAATTGATATGTTACTACTTTTATTACAGTTATTGGAAAGCATGGTTTTAGCAATTTTCCATGTATTAGAGATATTGCCTTTAGCGTTTTGAAATTCATTTTTGTAATACTGTTTCTTACTGTTACTTAATGATGATTTTACTTGTTTCTTATGCTCTGTAAACTTTTCTCTTAAAGGGATATTATCTCTTTGTAGCTTTACTTCATTTTGTAGTTTGTCTCTTTCTTTCATAATGTTTTTTATGTCATCTGTTATCCAAGGAGCGGGGGGACGAAATATTTCTCTTGTCACGAGTGGTGCACATCGATCTATACATGATGATAAGACACTGGTTAAAATATTTACTTGTGTGTTGATATTATCGGTATATAGAATTTCATTTAATTTATGTACTTCATTCATAAGTAAACTACAAAGTAATTCTTGTGAATAATTTCTTAAGCATCTGAATGTTTTAAAGATTGGTTGTCTCTTTGGTTTGCGAATATTTAGGGACGTTACAATTTCCTCGTGGTCTGCTATAGGGCTTGGCATTACGTCACACTTAGTTATCATATGTTTGGAGTTTGTTATTACTAGATCGATTTGGGAAACTGAAGTGGGAGTGATTCTAGTTGGTTTATTTATAATCTGTTCTAGATTTAAATTCTTAATAAGTCTACTCATTTTATTTTCTCTTTTTAGTTGATCATCATTAAAATCGCCATATATAAAAACTGGTTTGTTTTTTAAAATTATCTCCTTAAAAACGTCCAAAATATAGCTAAAAGAGGTTACCGAGGCTTTGGGGTGGCGGTACACGCAGCCTATGATAATAGAAGGAAACTTTTTATGTTGGACAGAGATCCATTTATCTTCCACTCCTTCGTGCTTCTCAGTTTCAAGATTTAGTTCAGTGGCCTTCAAATAATTTTTAACATATAAACATACACCTCCACCTCTACCACTGTCATAGCGATAAATATTATATGAAGGAATATTAATAAATGCATTGTTAATTGACGGATACAGCCATGATTCGCTAATGCAAAGAACATCAATATTTTCTTGTACAAGCATATGTTCAATTTCTAGTATATGGGATAACAGGGATTGTGCATTTATATGTACGACAGATAATCTATCATTATATTTACAAGTAACTTTCACATCGGCACTGTCTTCTTGGCCATGATTCTAATAATAATCATTATTTTTACATAATCTACTCTTATGACCATATTCATGACATACATTACATTTAACTTTATGATCAAATCTACAATTTGATTGGCGGTGATTGAACTCACCACAATTATAACATCCATATCTTTGACTTTGCACATAATCATAATCCCTTCTTTCTCTGTTTTGTTTGTAAGTATGACTTATCCTAGTGTTGGTATTGCTGTATCGTCCCTGGGAGCCAGTATCACCATGTCTACCACGCGAGAAATTATTATAATCATAATCCCTTCTCTCCGAGAGAGAGAGAGAATTATAGAGAGAGAGAGAGAGATCGAGAGAGAGAGAGAATTATAGAGAGAGAGAGAGAGATCGAGAGAGAGAGAGAATTATAGAGAGAGAGAGAGAGATCGAGAGAGAGAGAGAATTATAGAGAGAGAGAGAGAGAGATCGAGAGAGAGAGAGAATTATAGAGAGAGAGAGAGAGATCGAGAGAGAGAGAGAATTATAGAGAGAGAGAGAGAGATCGAGAGAGAGAATTATAGAGAGAGAGAGAGAGATCGAGAGAGAGAATTATAGAGAGAGAGAGAGATCGAGAGAGAGAATTATAGAGAGAGAGAGAGAGAGAGAGAGAGAATTATAGAGAGAGAGAGAGAGATCGAGAGAGAGAATTATAGAGAGAGAGAGAGAGATCGAGAGAGAGAATTATAGAGAGAGAGAGAGTAATAATAATAATAATAATAATAATAATAATCCTTTATTCCAATGTACATTGGGTATTTAAATAAGATACATATATATTCCAGATAGACATCTGTGGTGTACGATATAGACATACTAAAACAAACAAATCATAAAGATGAGTGTACCATTAAAATTTACAAGTAAAATCTTCCTTTAAGAGCAACTTCTTAAGATTATATTTAAAAGTATACACTGAACCAGCATTTTTTAGTTCTCTGGGAAGCTGATTATATAAATGAGGTCCACGAATGTTTATATCTCTTGAGCCAATATCAGTTTTAGACCTTCGTACTAATAAATCTTCCCCTTGACGGGTAGTTAACCCGGTAACTGAGCTTACTGTAGAAAAATTATACAAGCAATCAGGAATATTGTTTCTTAGTATATTAAAAACAAAGGTACATATATCAAAAACATATTTATCTCTAATCTTTATCCATTCTAGATCTTTTAAAACAGGAGAGATGTGCTCGTATTTTCTTACATTGCCAACAGCCACTCGTGCTGCAAAGCTTTGTAACTTTTGTATTCTTTGTAATTGAGTCTTATTTGTACATCCCCAAACTTTGAGACAGTAATTAATTAAACTCATAGCTAAGGACTGGACAATTATTATACGAGTTGATGTTTCAAATGAGTCTTTTACCCTATTTAGATATATTAGAGTACCCATTACTTTTTTATAAATTTCATCTATATGCATTTCAAAATTCATGTAACGGTCAAAATAGACACCTAGGTTCTTTACCGAGTTCATTGGCTTAATGATATTACCGTTAAAATTTATATGAAGATTGTCATCAACTTCTGATAATAATTGTCTGGATCCGATAAGAATAGATTGGGTTTTAGTTTCATTAAGTAACAGACCATTTTTTAGAAAGTAACGTTTAGCCATATACAAAATTTCTTCTGCTCTACGAATAATATTTTCTAAATCATCAATTTCTCCTTCAATTAAGATTTGAGTATCGTCAGCATATTGAATGACATAACAGTTAGGTAAATATTTTACTAGATCGTTTACATATATTAGAAAAAGTATAGGTCCTAGGATCGATCCCTGAGAGAGACTCTCCAAGTGGAGTTTTGGAAAGTAATGTTTTAAAGGACAATCAGACCACATACGAATGATAAAACACCTATATGCCATAAGGTTTTTCTTCTTGATTATATCAAATTCTCTAATCACACAAAAACCATAGTTTGTAATGAGATCCTACGAGCAAAAGGCACAGCTTTTGGACACGAGTTACTTGACTGGACTTGCTAAGAACACCAAGTTATTCTAAACTTATCACACATTTAATATTTTTAGTTCATTATTTTCCAAGGAATATTACCTCTGTCAGAAATTTATTGTTAATTCATTTACTTACAAAATCAGGGATTGGTTGGTAAGAGATATCCCACTGCTATTCACCAAGTCTGAGGTAGTGAAAATTATTTATTTTGCGTTCTGAACGCTTATTCTATTAATCTATATAAAATCCTCTTAAGGAACAGACACTTAGATAGATACGGGACAGGTATTTGCAATATCTTTTTCATCCCTCTGCTCAATATGCACTTGGTTCCATCTATGGACATCCGTTTCCAATGGTGCTCTCATATCTACAGAGTCACAAGAGTTGGGAAGCGAGAGTTGTAAAATTTTCTGTCCCTCCCACAACTTCATCATAATACAAGTGAAATTTTTGCCTTTTCTCCATGGCAACTAGATGGCACTCGAAATCAGAGTTTCTTTGGCATGGGAGAAGTGAGTCTAGGGCAATATCCCAAAGGAAGACAGTATTTCTCAAGATCTAACCTAAACTAGCCTACCCTAACTTGACGTAAACTGAGCAAGGACAATATATATCCTTGTTCTTAATATGCTAACACAACCTACTTATCATAACCTGTTAAGACTGGATGATACTCTCCTGATAATGCCAGAATTTATACCCCATACAAGAAGCCTCTACAGTAGAAAGCAGTGAATCTTGGCTCTTGGGATGTATAGCACAAAGGCCAGCTCTTGGGTACTACACTCCAATGGCTAGGCTGAGATTATACCCCTTGCACAAGCTTCAAGAACTTGTCTTTCGGGTAGGTATTACACTCCACTGTTATGGCGAAGGTTATACCCCTTAAAAGAGTCTTAAGAACTCCTCTTTCTCGTCTGTTAGTCTGTGTTAGGTGCAGAAAGGTCACCACCACAGGAAGCCATAGGATGGAGAAGGCCAAAAGGGGTCTCGACCTTGCCGCTGCTGCTACTCTATTTCCTTTATAGGAAACTGTGAGGAAATTGTCGGGAGAGAGGTAAAGGATGCTGTACATATGAGCAATGGGAAGGAGGGTCAGAAAGGGAGGAAGGGGGAACAGGTGGGGGAGGGAAAGGAGGTTCATAGATGAAGGAACTACAAAAGAACGGATGCTTAAGGACGTAAGAGCATGTACACACACACACACACACACACACACACACACACACACACACACACACACACACACACACTACAAGGTAAAATTCTTTGATAAAGAAAAAAGTTTTTGATAAACTCAATACCAAAAAAAAAAAAAAAAAAATACGAAAGCACTTATCTCTACTACTACTAATAATATTAAATGAGACAGAAAACAATTGAAGAGTTTCAAGAAAATGACCGGCGTGAAAGCACGTGGCAGGTCAAAAACTGACCCGTGTGGCCCCATTTTTATGGTTACAAAGTCTAGAATTTGTGGTCCGAAGGGACCACTGCTTGGCAAAACGCCGAACACATGGGCAGTTTTCCAGCCAGACGAAATGAATCCTATCAGCAAAATCAGGAAGGTTCTGATTGCAGATTTGCTAATATATAACCAGTGTGAAGCCAGCTTCCAATGTTCTCTCTCTCTCTCTCTCTCTCTCTCTCTCTCTCTCTCTCTCTCTCTCTCTCTCTCTCTCTCTCTCTCTCTCTCTCTCTCTCTCTCATATGAGCAGAATATATCCAACTTCCGATGCTCTTTTTCTCTTTCTCTCTTTTATAACAGTGAAGATCCAAATCCTCTCTCTTTCCCTTTTTCTTATATAATATGTGCAGATCACTCTCTCTCTCTCTTATTATATAATATATGCAGATATCTCTCTCTCTCTCTCTCTCTCTCTCTCTCTCTCTCTCTCTCTCTCTCTCTCTCTCTCCACTTTCTTTCTCTCTCTTATTATATAATATGTGCAGATCTCTCTCTCTCTCTCATTGCTACTACTACTCGATCTTTCTAAAGCTTTTGATAGTGTACACCATACCATTCTATTAGAAAAATGCAAAAAAATGAACATTGACCCAAGCTGGTTCGAGAACTATTTAAAAAACCGCTACCAGTCAGTCAGAATAAAAGATGTAGTCTCAAGTCGCAAGAAGGTATTGTTTGGGGTTCCTCAGGGATCGATCCTAGGACCTATACTTTTTCTAATATATGTAAACGATCTAGTAAAATATTTACCTAACTGTTATGTCATTCAATATGCTGACGATACTCAAATCTTAATTGAAGGAGAAATTAATGATTTAGAAAATATTATTCGTAGAGCAGAAGAAATTTTGTATATGGCTAAACGTTACTTTCTAAAAAATGGTCTGTTACTTAATGAAACTAAAACCCAATCTATTCTTATCGGATCCAGACAATTATTATCAGAAGTTGATGACAATCTTCATATAAATTTTAACGGTAATATCATTAAGCCAATGAACTCGGTAAAGAACCTAGGTGTCTATTTTGACCGTTACATGAATTTTGAAATGCATATAGATGAAATTTATAAAAAAGTAATGGGTACTCTAATATATCTAAATAGGGTAAAAGACTCATTTGAAACATCAACTCGTATAATAATTGTCCAGTCCTTAGCTATGAGTTTAATTAATTACTGTCTCAAAGTTTGGGAATGTACAAATAAGACTCAATTACAAAGAATACAAAAGTTACAAAACTTTGCAGCACGAGTGGCTGTTGGCAATGTAAGAAAATACGAGCACATCTCTCCTGTTTTAAAAGATCTAGAATGGATAAAGATTAGAGAAGAATATGTTTTTGATATATGTACCTTTGTTTTTAATATACTAAGAAACAATCTTCCTGATTGCTTGTATAATTTTTCTACAGTAAGCTCAGTTACCGGGTTAACTACCCGTCAAGGGGAAGATTTATTAGTACGAAGGTCTAAAACTGATATTGGCTCAAGAGATATAAACATTCGTGGACCTCATTTATATAATCAGCTTCCCAGAGAACTAAAAAATGCTGGTTCAGTGTATACTTTTAAATATAATCTTAAGAAGTTACTCTTAAAGGAAGATTTTACTTGTAAATTTTAATAGTACACCCATATTTGAATACCCAATGTATGTTGGAAATAAAGTCTTATTATTATTATTATTATACTCTCTCTCTCTCTCTCTCTCTCTCTCTCTCTCTCTCTCTCTCTCTCTCTCTCTCTCTCTCTCTCTCTCTCTCTCTCTCATATGAGCAGAATTCATCAAGCTTCCAATGCTCTTTTTCTCTTTCTCTCATTTATAACCAGTGAAAATCTGAATCCATCCTGTTTCTTATTATATAATAAGTGCAGCTCTCTCTCTCTCTCCCCCTCTCTCTCTCTCTCACTCTCTCTCTCTCTCTCTCTCTCTCTCTCTCTCTCTCTCTCTCTCTCTCTCTCTCTCTCTCTCTCTCTCTCTCTCTCTCTCTCTCTCTCTCTCTCTCTAATATGAAGCCAGCTCTTCCCTCATATTTATTTGAATCTGCTTTCATGTTCACAAGGGGTCGCTGTATCTCATGAACCTTTATGAGACAAGAGTTGGCATTGTAACCAAGTTTACAGCCAGATAATGCCCTTCCTGACACCAACCCTCTCCAATAATCCGAACTTGGAACCGGCACTAACCTGAACTGGCTTGCTACCAGTGGTTGAATCGTATCGAAATCATTGTCCTTTTATGTCACTATTAATCTCCATGATGAAGATGGGCGCACACAGGTTGAAGCTGGGGAATTAAACCTGAATGCCCTTTTTAACGAACCGGGGTGGTCTGTAAAGCGAGTTTGTTACCTCCAGAATCAAGTGTTCTAAACACTGTGCCACATCGGCGAGTGAAATCTAATAATTTAAATAAATAAAAAAAATTTACTGCAAGGGAGAGGGTCACAGTACAGTAACATAACAAAGTACACAACCAGTTCAAGTCATTATGAATCATAAAATCTCCTGGAATCCTGGAATGACAACATACATATTCATGACCAACATGACTCGCAGTAAACAGGCATAATGACATGGGTAAAAATAAAAAAAAATTAAAAAAAATGCACGATTGTAGCTAAACTATGCTTGTTGTTTTTAGTGCCAAAATAATGCTGACAATTTCGTAAACTTAATAAATGGAAAAGTACATGGAAGCGAGACGGTGACCCAATTTTTCGTTTTTATTGGGGCAATATGATAACGATGTTTACAATCCCGCTTTCCATTTTCTGTTTTTTTTTTTAATCCCATAAAATCACAAATGAACACAGGTCATGCTAAAATATTTATGTATTTTAACTTTGGATATTTCATATGTTGTAGTTGTTGTTAAAAAGAGACTAGCTAATTAACATTATTTTTTTCCAGCTGACATGAATGTAAACCCACGCTATTATCCATTGTAAGACGATTATATTCAGGGTTGATTATCAACTTTGTTATACTACGCATACACACATGCACATACACACACACACACACACACACACACATATATATATATATATATATATATATATATATATATATATATATTTATTTATTTATTAAACATTTCCCAATATCCCTTCACGTACAAGTCGCAACGTTCCCCAATTCAGTTGCTATTTACTTTCTCTCTCTTTTTTTTTGTGCCCGGGCCCGATGAGGGAAATTTTATTTCCTTTTTCCCGTCCATGTGTCACACATAAAAGAATAAATAATATATATATATATATATATATATATATATATATATATATATATATATATATATATATATATATATATATATATATATATCACAATATGGATTTCATAGAAATACTCGCATAGTAGCTTCAGTAATCTCAGCAAGGAGGAAATGAAAATGTGTTTGATGAGAAGAAGAAAAAGAAAAAGAAAAAGAAGAAAAAGAAGAAGAAGAAGAAGAAGAGAAGAGGAGGAGGAGGAGGAGGAGGAGGAGGAGGAGAGCGATATGATTTAAAGTTATAACTAATTCTCAAATCGTAATTCAACAACAACATATCATTCATTGCCTTTGCCATGCGTCTCTGTCGCCTATTGATTTGAACTTGCCAAGAGGGAATACAATGTATTTTCCCCCATTTCAATGGCTATTGTTGCTCCCACTCTCATACTGATGTCACAGAGAATGTTGATTCTCACAATATTCTCTTTGCATTTGCAGAGAGAAATGTCATGGCCCTATCCGTACCCTGAGCAGCTTTGGCAATGTAAACAAGCAATGTTAAGACTGATGAGCGATGACAACGGTGCAGACATGATTGAAAGGAAGCCACCAACAATGAGGAATCTTCAGAGACATACAGATAAACTAGTTATACAGTTCGAGTAAACATGAGAACAGACATAGTCAAGCATTTAACTATGAAAGAATTAAGTGAATATAGTGTTTACAGATGAATTAAAAACTAATTTTAACCATTGACTATTGATGACAGAGAAAAGCAGAGACATACGGCTGAATTAGTTATACAGCGCGAGTGAACACGTAAACAGATCTAGTCAGACATTAACTACGAAAATATTAAAAGGATTTAGAGTTCACAGTTAAATTAAACACCCAATTTAACCAATAACTTTTGACAGCTGAGCAGACATGACTGAAAGCAAGCCAGACCAGAGAGCAGTCTCTAAATAAAAGCAGTTACAATGTCTCGACATCCTTTGACATTTGAAAAGTACTGAAGGCGGAGCACATCTCTAATCTCATATTTAACATGTAATCAAGATGAAGGATACAAAGGACTCAAATTAGTATGACCAAACGTACTGTAATTTTCTCTGTAAACAACTCTAAGTCCTCCGGGTACAAACCTGAAGAGGAAGAAGTGCACATTAAGCCCTCTTGACGCGAGGAAGCAAAATAAAGGAGAACTTTCTTTTTAATTATGAAAGATACTTGCCCTAATCGAAGTTCGAGCTGGTGTGGCACTTAGAACTTTGTTTTTTATCACACCAACAACAGTATATGGGCACATGTTCACTCAGGCACTGCCTCTGATATACAAATGTTTGCTTGACATTATATATTAGACCATATTTATGAGTATATCAGCTCTAGATTATTGCTTTCTTTGTTTTACATGAGATAATTGGAGATGACATCTTCCTGGACTTTATAAACATATTATATATTCACATAAGTCATTCTTAGCAAAAATAAGCTTAGTGACAATTGAGTATCAGAATAAGGTGATAAGGAAATTATATTTTTTTTCTTTTTTTCTTTCCTAAAGAAACAACCAACTTTGAAATTTTGCGAAGAAAAAAAATATTCAGCAGCTTCTATCATTTTGGCCTAAAGTGATCATATTTCAAATATAAAAAATGATAATCCGTACTTTAATGCCAAGCTATTGCCATAAGATATGTGCAGTTTTTGTTAAGGACAACAAAAAAAGTTGCATTATTACATATCATATAATAATTTTTTATGTTCCTCTTCTATTTCAGATTAAGATATTTAAGAGATGGGGATTTAGATGGGATTTTATATAATATATGCAGGATAATTTAGTCATTCATTATTGGGCTACCATAAACAACATAACCATATTATAACTGTACACGTTCCCTTGTTTCTAATGCAGAGAATTTATAGAAAAAACAAAATCTAAATACATTTTCATTTGATGCTCAGTTCAGAATGCCTGTTGTTGTTGTTGCTTGAAGTTTTATGTGTCCATTTTAATAGTCATTATGGGGGTGGGCAAAGACAGAATGGATCTGTGAAATTAAGACGTGGATGTCCTACATGACGCCTCGAGGTAGGTTCGATCCCGGGTCTGTCACCTCCCGTGTAAAGAAAGTGCTTTAACCACTGTGCTCAGGATGGAGCTGTCAGGCAGAAGGGGGAGATGTAGGTCAAAGAGGAGGTTTATGGATTCGGTGAGGGGGGACATGAGGGTGTGGTGTGACGGAGGAGGACGCAGGAAATACGGCGATATGGAGGCAATTGGTCCGCTGTGACGACCTCTGATGGTAGAAGCCGAACAAAAATGGAAAGGAAGATTACTTAGAATATCACATATATTCCTCAACCTTTTAATTAAATCCTCCAGTTTTATAACAATACAAATATTGCTTATTACTGATAAATAAAGTAATAATTAACATATGACATAAATTTACTAGCTTTTCTCTTTATTCTAGTTTAGATTTATGATGTATTGTTTAATTTTTAAGAAGAAAAATAGGTTTTTAAAGCCAGTTTTGGATTGAAAATTAATCTTTGAATATACGAGTACAAAAGTGATGCCCTTTTATAAGGAAAGTCTCTGAGCGAAAGCAAGAAACTGGACTTTTTGTGGAATAAAAGTGCGCGAGGGGATTTCCAATCCCCTCGCTCAGCCTTATGTCAGAAAAGGAAATATGCAGGAGGTATGCTTGTTTCTCCTCCTCCTGAATAAAATATCTATAATTTCATTCATCCTTCCTATTCATTTCTAGTGTGAAAAAAGAGCTGTATTTCACAGAATTTAAAAAAAAATTATGTAAAACTTCTTAAATATCCAATAACATAACTTTATTTTGAGATTTCTTTCTAGTTTTATGAGGAATAGGCTGCAGTTTTCTTTCATGAAATATATACCAAATACAACTCAAAAATTCATTATTATTTTTTTATATTCCTCTTTATATCAGTGAAAAACATAGTACTCGAATGATTTGGAAGGTAAACAAATAAAAAATTATTTTTAATTTGGTGTTACGAGTATGACTGCTGTTATTTTATAAAGAGCAAAAAAAAACATTGTTTTATAAAGATATATATATATATATATATATATATATATATATATATATATATATATATATATATATATATATATATATATATATATATATATATATATATATATATATATATATATATTATATTATATATATATATATATAATAACAGAGAGAGAGAGAGAGAGAGAGAGAGAGAGAGAGAGAGAGACTAGGGTACTGTCCTTTACTGCAAAAAGCAAACAAGAGTAATAACGCATCTCATAAATTCATTAACCAATATTTATCTTTTTTTTATTTCCCATTCTAGTTTCATGAGAAATGGGACATTTTTCACCCGATATTTTGTTCACCTCTTGAAATATCTATTCCCCTCCCTCCCTCTCCCCCCTCTCCCTCCCCTCAAGGCATAGGGGAGGGGAAAAGCGAAGGAAAATGCAAACTCGTATATAACAGGCTCCACTTAATGCCTAAAATGGATGACTGTGATATTATCCCTCATAAAAAAGCAGAAAAAAATAAAAAATAAAAAAGTACATAACTAAATAAATATAGAAGAGTCATGAATACCTGGGAGGTGTTTTATGGAGCCCATCTATCTGCTTCCCCACCAAAATTTTTATCCCGAAGCGTTAATATTATGAAAAAATATTTATGCCCCAATTATTTCCCATCCAATATCTTATATATACATCGATGATGAAACTTAAAAAAGAAAAAAGAAAACAGAAAGAGTATGTTGAGGGGGTTTCAAATAAGGCTGATGCCCTTGGTGGAGGGCCTTTGCCCTTGAAGCTAATATACTATCTCAACACACACATACACACACATTCACACACGCACATATATGTATGTGCTATCGAAGTTGCTGAAGTGCAGTTCGTAAAATATCATTGCTAAAAAAAAAAAAAAAATCCACGATAAAGGGAAAAAATTACCATGTTAGAATAACGTCAAATTATTTTCTCTGTCAAATATACAAGAAAAACAAAAAGGCTGGATGTGTTAAGCCAATAGTTGAAGAGCATCTTCGCAAGCGGAATGACAATCCTACAACTGCTGATCAAATAAATATTAATAAATTTTCATATATCACACCACTGAAGGAGCAAGCCAGAACAACTCAGTATACCGGTGCCCATTCCTAGATCAATGCGGAAGGTTGGGCGTTAGGAGAGACATCCGGCCATAAGTAGGTTGGTCCATGGCAACAACCGCCCGTTGCGATACTACAGCTAAAGGGTTTTGTGGACTTAAATAAGACTGCCCAGAACAGTTCGATGTTAAGTCTTCCTTCAATTACGGTTCTCTTTCTATGCCTACATCAACACCGAATATTCTTGGATATTCGTTACACATATCTTATTATCCCTTCACATCTGACAAGTTACAATACTCCCATCTCTGTTTCTTTTTATGTTTTCTTCGTGCCCAGGCCCGATGAAGGTAGATTTACTTATTTTTTGTTCGTCCTGGTGTCACAATCATAAAAAAAAAAAAAAAAAAAAAACTTTGAATCAATATCATCCAACTTGTCTTCAAAAGGCTATTGAGATATGATGATGATGATGAAGAAGAAAAAGAAGAAGAAGGAGGAGGAGGAGAAGAAGAAGAAGAAAAAGAAGAAGAATCCAATTTTGGGGTATCATCCTTTACTCCTCCTACTGTCTGAAAAACTCTATAAGTTGTTTGTGCAGCAAGACTAAAGGCATGTGTATTATCAAATAATTATAAACAAGAATCTACTAAAAATAAGAATATATATATATATATATATATATATATATATATATATATATATATATATATATATATATATATATATATATATATATATATATATATATATATATTTATATAAACAACATGACCACTGAAACTCTCAGTTAGCTAGTAGTGAGAAAAAGAGCACCAAGTTTTGTTTTTATCAATTCATAGACAACAAATGTATCTTAAGGCTTCGTAGCAATCCCCATCCCCTACCTCACTGCGAGGAAGGATTCTTTTTTTGTGTTAAGAAAGGATAGTGGGAGAGAAGGGGAGCAGATTGTGAAGCATATAACTGACTCGGGGGGGGGCGAGGTAGCTCAGTGGTAAAGTGCACGAGGTGAGTGGTGACTAACAAGGGTTCGATCTCACCGCCGGGCACTAGGAAGGGCACCCAGCCTTACTACAGCTGAAGGTTTTATGGACTTAAATAGGACTGTTGGGGACAGTTCAATGTTAAACCTTCCTTCACTTACGGTTCTCTTTCTATGCCTACATCAACACCCGACTATTCTAGGATATTCGTTACACATCTCTTCCTATCCCCACACATCTGACAGATCACAACACTGTCCATCTCTATTTCTATTTACTCTGTTTTCTTCGTGCCCAGGCCCGATGAGGGCGATTTTATTTTATTTTGTTTATGCCCATCCTTTTGCCATAATCATAAAAAAAAAAAAATCCTCCATTTCAATAAATCTGCGTCCATCCATGCAACTGGATTTAAGAGTGTATATACTTAACTCTTCTTGACCATGATTCGAACCTACATTACACAAACAAATTAAATAAGTGCACTTAAGGTGTTACCGACATTAGTACAGTTCTTAAGTCATGAATCAAATATATCAACATAAGAGACCTTTTTCCCATATTTCTTTTCTTTCAAAAAAGCAAAGAAATGGACGTGTCTGGAGAATAAACATGCACTCTCAAATTCTTTTCTGCTTGACAATCAGTCCTTTTATTTGACACGCGATAAATAATTATTTCGGATAATATAATGCATTAGCATATAAATTCTGTGTTTTATAATAATGAAATAATAATAATAATATAATAATAATAATAATAATAATAATAATAATAAAAATAATAATAATTATGACATTAATAATAATAATAATTATTCATGATCAATTCCCTTATATACTTAATAATAATAATAATAATAATAATAATAATAACAACAACAACGACAATAATAATAATAATAATAATAATAATAATAATATAATAATAATAATAATAATAATGATAATAATGATGATGATGATGATGATGATAATAATAATAATAATAATAATAATAATAATAATAATAATATAATAATAATAATAATATCAAATAATCTCCCTTCCTGGTCGGGAAGCGAACCTGCGAACTCTAGTCTAGAGCAATACAGCTAAGTCCACTACACCAGAGTTTGTATATAAGAGAGTTCTCTCTCTTCTACAACTTCTGTAGTGTAGCGGACTTAGTTGTGTTGCTCTAGATTAGAGTTCGAGGGTTCGGTTTCCGACCAAGAAGGGAGATTATTTGATAACATTTAAAATGTGTAATTCATTTACATCTGTTTCATTCTTCTTCTTCTTCTTCTTCCTCTATTGCGTTCCCATTTTCATATGGGGTCGCATCTCTTCACTAGTCGTCTCCACTGGTTCCGGTCTATCACTTGCTCCTCCCCCAGCTGTCTCTCTCTGAGACCCTCCTTCAGTCGGTCCTTCCACCATAGTGTAGGTCTTACATCTGTTTCATTAATATTATTATTCCGTACTTTGACTATCAATTGTAAGTGCTACTATAATGAAAGAACAGCTTGCCAAAACTCAAAATTCAGACCGATCAGCTTTCATTCAAATTCATATTTTTAAAAATGAGAAGCGAAATATTTATCTTCAACGTTACTCCTTTGCGCTATTGACAAAGGAAATCATTGACAGCACAAAACAACATCATTTATTTAAAGAAATACCTGGACGCTGGAATACGAAAAATACTGGAACGTTTCCATGACAATGGCAGAGAACAAGAAAACAAATCATCGAAGTTTTCCTGTGTACTGGTTACCATAACAGAGGATATAATAACCTGGAAGCATTTTTAACCATTTCATGTGTCATTATTAATCACCATCATGAATAGGGGTGGACACAAACTGATTGAAACTGAGGAATTAACGCTGGATGCAATTCCTAACTCCCGCTATATACTCGATCCCGGCTAACCTCGACGTTACCGCGGCTTCCGGTCATAGGTACATAATATTCGTATAATCTTTTCAGTCTAAATAAATAATAAATCAGATTCTATATACTGGTCCTAGGATCATGCGGTTAATAATAATTATTGTTCACAGAACAAAGAACCGCATTTCCTGGATGTCGCATTATGAAGACAATGATCGCAAATGTCATAAACAAGAACTAGATCTGTAGATTGGAAGAGGATTGATGTAGACAAGCTAATAGCACAACGGAATACAAAGTAATACAAAGAGCTAAAATGCAAGAAGAGCAGGAAAAAAAAAAGAGATGGAAGATGAAAAAGACATAGGAGGCCAAGTCGGAAGAATGATAGAAAACAAACAAAACAAACTTTATTTCCATTTCAATACAATGGGTATTCGTCAGCCAGGGCAAGCCCCAACCCGCCACTGTGGTGTCCAACCACAGCAGTTCCTGCTAGTAAACAGCTTAAACATTCGGTCTTGGACGGGAACCGATCTTTCGACCTCGTGAATGCGAAGCCAGCGCGTTACCACTGTACTAATAAACAAGACACAAATAGGATCTGGTCCTAATGTTTTTATTTTTATTTTTAAATAAAATCAGAGGAATCATTAAAAGAATATAAAAAAAATCTGTAGATCTGGAAGAGCAAAATATGATGTAAATAGGTAAATGGAAAAAAAAAAAGATAAACTAATAGAACAAACGGAATACAAAGTAATACAAAGAGCTAAAATGCAAGAAGAGCAGGGAAAAAAAAGAGATGGAAGATGAGAAAGAAAGAGGAGGCCAAGACGGAAGAATGATAGAAAACAATATTAGTGAAAGACGAGAATAAGAATATACAAATTTAGGCGAAAAATTACAAACAAATGACACATAAGGAGACAGGAGTGTTTGGATGTTCGACAGATAAACGGAAGAAAGCAAAGGAAGAATATTAGAAAAAAAAAAAAACAGAATTAGGATACGAGAGAATAATAAGCGAAGCGAAGAGGAAAAAAAAAAATAAAATATATATATATATATATATATATATATATATATATATATATATATATATATATATATATATATATATATAAAAGACTTAAAGACTACACGCCATAATTATCAGAGCACGGTTCTCTCTCCTTAGAAGTAGTACAAAAGAGAACAAGAGACGAAGAATTTAAAAGCAAAAACAACAAACAGACTTTTTCATTTTTGAAACAATCCATTCGTTTAAGTACGAAATATACTTAAAACGAAACGAAATAATATGAAATACGGGAGACTGATAACATAATCAAAGTGACGGTCTCCTCTCCCCTCAGAAGTGCAAATGAACAGACATGTGAGAAAGACTGACAACCCAAAGCCTGTTTTTCCGAACAATGACTTTCCGAGAGGAGATATCAAACGTCTGTGAACGAAATGAAACGAAACACAGGGGCTTATACCATAATCAACGAGGTTTCTCTCCTAAGAAGAAAGCAATAGAACAGACGCAAAGAAAACTTTGAAGAAAAATAAACATGCATTGTGTGTGTGTGTGTGTGTGTGTGTGTGTGATTACCTAATTGTGTTTACGGGAAAGAGCCCAAAGCTCGTATCTTCCCGTCTCCTGATCGGTTCCATTTTTAGACTTAGTGATACTTATCATACCTGTCTTTAAAACTATGGATTGAGATAGCATTAACTACCTCCTCGCTTAGCGAATTCCAATTATCAACTACTCTTACACTGAAAAAGTATTTCCTTACATCCTGTGTGTGTGTGTGTGTGTGTGTGTGTGTGTGTGTGTGTGTGTGTGTGTGTGTGTGTGTGTGTGTGTGTGTGTGTGTGCGTGTGTGTGTGTGTGTGTGTGTGTGTGTGTGTGTGTGTGTGTGTGTGTGTGTGTGTGTGTGTGTGTGTGTGTGTGTGTGGAGTAATTAATTTCTTTAACAGATACCAAACATTCGTATGTAAAACGAAATCAAAGTCTAGGCTAGAGACTAGATCATAATTAAAGCGCGGGCCTAGCCTTAGAATTGCAACAGAAGAAAACACGCGAAAACGACTCCATAAAACCAGGGAAACAATCTTGAATCATTATTTTTTTTTCCTCGAGAAAACCAAGGCAAGATTGAGAGTCCTCCTCCACCACCCCCACCACCAGCAACAGCAGGAGAATGGGTAAGGAGCGAGAAGAGCAGGTCGTAAGAGCAGGCTTTGTTCTAATCTGCCTTTGTATCTGAAGGGGGGTACAGACGATCATTATTACTGTCAGTAAAAATACCGACACTATTCTATTGGTGTGCTGACACTACGTCCATATGATGGACACACCGACAGTAATAATGACAGTACAGGAAATTCTGTCAGTAATATTGATCGTCTGTTTAGCCCTTGAGTGTGCTTTAACCGCGACTAATGACAAAGGCGAGGAAGAAGGAACAGCAGAAGCAAACGCATTACTATTACAATTAGTAGTAGAAATAACAGCAGTAGTAGTAATAGCAGTAGTAGTACTAGTAGTAGTAGCAGTGGCAGTAGTAGTAGTAGTAGTAGCACTTGTGACATCAAAAGAAATGGAACCCCAAGAGGGGGGTCTCCTTTGTTTTGTTACGGTCTGCACTATATTGCTTTCGTGGGACAAAATCAGACAGCACGGTATAAACTGTAAAGTACTTAGACTTTGAAGATGTAGATTCTGAAATTAAAATTACGAAATAATGTTGAATGAGGAATATTATTAAAAATATAGCAGTAGTCGTAAAAGTAGTAATAATATTAGTAGTAAAAGTAGTAATAGAAAAAAAATGCATATATCAGCAGTCGCAATGAAAGCAGCAATAGCAAAAGCAATAATAGGAAAAGTAAATATAATAGTGCTTCCCTGCGTATCCTAAAGGTCAACTAAATGAGGAGGAACGAGTAGTGTGTGAATCGCATCCTTTGTATTTTCCTCCCAGAAAAAATTTAAGATTTTATTTCACTCGGTCCCCCCCCTCCACCTTTTAAAAAGGATTACGGTAATTTTGTGTGTGTGTGTGTATATATATATATATATATATATATA
This sequence comes from Halocaridina rubra, assembly GCA_037179515.1. Lineage (NCBI taxonomy): Eukaryota > Metazoa > Arthropoda > Malacostraca > Decapoda > Atyidae > Halocaridina > Halocaridina rubra. The sequence continues at coordinate 117,502 of JAXCGZ010000128.1, read as the reverse complement.
TA
>JAXCGZ010000128.1:110000-112500 GCA_037179515.1 Halocaridina rubra | reverse complement strand
TTATCACCATAACTGCCCAAAATGGTAGTCATCGAACGCAAAACTACTAAGATTATACAGGTTACTTGAATAAGCACTCCAGATAAGCAAAGCGTGAATATGGGTACTTCCTTAACTGAGAAGTCCTGACAATGTGTGGATTTGCAATAAACAGTCTCTGATCAGTTTGCTCAAAATAATGCTTATAAAACCCATGAATCAGGTATTTCAAACTCTCCAACAAGCACTCCAGACAAACATGCCAAGATAATTAGTATCGCTTTACTGTAAAGTCAAGATAATATTTGGTTTTGCAATAAAAGGAATCATTGATCGCCATTCTCAGAGTGATAGCCATAAAACCAAAAAATTAGAGTATCTAACATTCGAAAACAAGCGCGCTAGAAGTCTAGAATAGATAAACAAGCCGTGAAAATGGGTTCTCCTTTACTAAGAAGTCCAGACACTGTTTGGCTTTGCAATAAACAGAGTCATCGATCGACGCCATGCTTGAGTGTATGAATCACTAAAGAGAGGTGACGGTCAAGGTGAGACTATCATGTATTGACCATCAACACGTGTGTGCGCCACACTGAATTAATTATAAGACGAATAGCACTTCCAGAGGGGAAGGAAACTGTATTGACCGGAAATCATGGCAAAGATCAGGTACAATGCCGGTGTAAGTAGCTAGTATATCATTGAAGTACAATGTAATGGGAAGTAGAGGGTAAATCAAGCACAAGGTAGGTGCAAATTGCTGGTAGAGCAAGTACAATGTAAGTACAAGTAGCTGGTATAATAAGGTACAAAAAAAAAAAATACACACCTTGAGAGTGAGTTATGGAAGACAGGGAAAAAACAACACATTACTTTCCCAGTATGAATTTCAGATGCTAGGATGAGAGACAAAATATCTGATTCCTGTTTAAGTTCCAATTTTAATTTGAAAATATGAAAAAAAAATCGAAATCATGTGAAAGTGCGGAGAAACTGAATAAAATAAAACTATAAAACTATAAACTTCTTTCAGTACGAGTTCCAACCACACTCAACTAATCACAAAATTATTTAACTATTTGAGAGCGGGTAGGACACAAAACACATTTTCCAGCAAGGTTTCTAAGCACAGTATGCACTGTTTTTTTGTGTTATTTAGTCCCCACCCGAATGGGGGTGGACACATATGGTAAAACTGGGGGTAAAGATTGATGCCCTTTCAAACGCACCGCGACGTGATCAAATCAGCATGAGTAGATTACCGACTCGAGCCCTCTAAGGCTGAGCTACCGAGGCCCTCAGTGCCATCCATAGTATGAAAATTAAAACTTGTTAACCACGGGAGAGTGTGAAGAACACTGGACAATATTAATCCAGTATTTATTCCAGCCATAACTTGAACTATGTTGTGCGACATGAAAGAGAATTAAAAACTTGTTCAAACCTGGTAAAAAAAGGTAAAAAAAAGTAATAGATAAAACAAAATAAAAAATAATGTAAATGCAACTAATGGACACATCAAAAAGTCTTTATATCCAGCGAGTTCCAGCTTCAGCTTGAACTATTGAAATAATGTCCTAACCAAACAAGGAGAGAGAGAGAGAGAGAGAGAGAGAGAGAGAGAGAGAGAGAGAGAGAGAGAGAGAGAGAGAGAGAGAGAGAGAGAGAGAGAGAGAGAGAGAGAGAGAGAGAGAGAGAGAGAGAGCAAAAAAAAAATCGCGTTCCAGTGGCCTAAAAAAGGGGTGTGTAGAGGGGTGGCGGGTGTGGGAAGTAGGTTAGGTAATTGAGTTACCTTTCGACTACACGTTACCTAAGTACTAAGAGTAAAAGCTATTTGGCTACTTTATTAGATTTGCCACTTAATAGGATCCACGCCCCATATGAGGTGAATCGGGAACTCCTTTGCACACACAAATAAAAAAAGTACTAAAAATATAAATGTAAAGATAATCATAAAAAGAAATAATACAAAGATGAAATTATACACATATACACACATACCTATCTATCTATCCATTAATCTAACTATCTATCTATCTCTTCTATCTATCTATATATATATATATATATATATATATTAATATATATATATATATATATATATATATATATATATATATACATATATATATATATATATATATATATATATATATATATATATATATATATATATATATATATATATATATATATATTCTTCTTCATCTACATCTTTTTCCCACTTTTATGTGGGGTCGATGTTTCTGGCCAGTACAGATCTTACTCTTTTTCCCACTTATGTGGGCTCGAGTTATCTGTACTAGCCATATTTTGGTTTTGGCAAAAGTTTTATGGCCGGATGCCCTTCCTGCCGCCAACCCTCCCCATTTACCCGGGCTTGGGACCGGCACCAAGTGGAGGCTGGCTTGCTCCCCTCAGTGGCTGGGTTTGTCGCATAGGGAACGCTAGGCCCCGAGAAAATCTCGGTTGCCCGCCGCCCGCCTGCCAGGAGCAGGAACGGCACACGCTCCGCGACCGG
>JAXCGZ010000128.1:87500-107500 GCA_037179515.1 Halocaridina rubra | reverse complement strand
TATATATATATATATATATATATATATATATATTTTATATATATATATATATATATATATATATATATATATATATATATATATATATATATATATATATATATTTTTATATATATATATATATATATATATATATATATATATATATATATATATATATATATATATATATATTTATATATATATATATATATATATATATATATATATATATATATATATATATATATATATATATTTATTTACATATATATATATATATATATATATATATATATATATATATATATATATATATATTTATTTATATATATATATATATATATATATATATATATGTTTTATCTACCTTGGCTGTTTTCCCCTTTAATTGGGGGGTAGCCGACATCAAAGAAAGAAAACAATAAGGGGATTACTTTGCTCTATGGGAAATGACGAGGGAGCTGGCGACCGTTCAGATGGCACTGCTGGAGTGCCACAGCCCATCCTCCCGGCTCTTCCACAACCTGTGTCGCTTCACAACTACCAACTCCTCCTACTGCCCCTACCATAGGGCTACCTCGAGAGAGATGCAGCCCCGTGGCAACAGCAGATGCCCATCAGAGCTGCGTCACAATCGCTCGCCACTCATTCATATTCCTGGCACGTTCGCTTGCTTCCCTCACAGCCATCCTCCTATCATTCAGGGCTCTCCTTACTCCATCCATCCATCCAAACCTAGGCCTCCCTCTAGCATTTCTTCCATCAACTCTCGCATTCATCACCTTTTTCAGTAGTCTTTCACCATCCATCCTTTCCACATGGGCAAACCATCTCAGAACATTCATATCTACTCTGGCTGCAATTTCTCTCCTCACACCCGTTCTTGTTCTCACCACTTCATTCCTAACCCTATCCAATCGAGATACACCAATCATACTCCTCAGGCATTTCATCTCAAACACATTTAGCTTCCGTCTCTCATTTACTTTCATACCCCATAACTCTGATCCATACATCACAGTTGGCAAAACCACTTTCTCATACAAAACTATCTTAACATTCATTTCCAACCCTCTATCCTTCACCACTCCTTTCAACGCACCCAACACTTTACATCATTCACTCTGTGACACACATCTGCTTCCACTCCACCAGTTGCAGCTATCACCGAGCCTAAACACTTAAACTGATCAACTTCCTCAAGTGTCTCTCCATTCAACATAACATTCAATCCAGCACCATCCTCATTTCTTCTACACCTCATAACCTTACTCTTTCCCATATATATATATATATATATATATATATATATATATATATATATATATATATATATATATATATATATATATATATATATATATATATATATATATCTACCTTGCCTGTTTCCCCTTTAATTGGGGGGTAGCCGACATCAAGAAATGAAAACAATAAGGGGATTACTTTGCTCTATGGGCAATGACGAGGGAGCTAGCGACCGTTCAGATGGCACTGCTGGAGTGCCACAGCCCATCCTCCCAGCTCTTACACAACCTGTGTCGCTTCACAACTGCCAACTCCCCTACTGCCCCTACCACAGGACTACCTCTGTAAGATGCAGCCCCGTGGTAACAGCAGATGCCCATCAGAGCTGCGTCACAATCGCTCGCCACTCATTCCTATTCCTAGCACGCTCACTTGCTTCCCTCACAGCCATCCTCCTATCATTCAGGGCTCTCCTTACTCCATCCATCCATCCAAACCTAGGCCTCCCTCTAGCATTTCTCCCATCAACTCTCGCATTCATCACCTTTTTCAGCAGCCTCTCACCATCCATCCTTTCCACATGGCCAAACCATCTCAGAACATTCATATCTACTCTGGCTGCAATTTCTCTCCTCACACCCGATCTTGCTCTCACCACTTCATTCCTAACCCTATCCAATCGAGATACACCAATCATACTCCTCAGGCATTTAATTTCAAACACATTTAGTTTCCGTCTCTCACTTACTTTCATACCCAATAACTCTGATCCATACATCACAGTTGGCACAACCACTTTCTCATACAAAACTTTCTTAACATTCATTTCCAACCCTCTATTCTTCATCACTCCTTTCAATGCACCCAACACTTTACATCCTTTATTCACTCTGTGAAACACATCTGCTTCCACTCCACCATTTGCAGCTATAACCGAGCCTAAATACTTAAACTGATTAACCTCCTCAAGTGTCTCTCCATTCAACATAACATTCAATCCAGCACCATCCTCATTTCTTGTACACCTCATAACCTTACTCTTTCCCACATTCACTCGGAACTTCCTCCTCTCACACACCATTCCAAATTCTGACACTAACTGACACAGGTTTTCCTCTGAATCTGCCACCACCACAGTATCATTTGCAAACAGCAACTGATTCAACTCCCACTTGTTATCATCCCCATCTACCATTCTCAAACCTCGACCACGCACTCGCTCATTCACCTCTCTTACAACTCCATCAATATACAAATTGAACAGCCATGGTGACATCACACATCCCTGTCTCAGTCCCACAGTCACTGGAAACCACTCACTCACTTCATTCCCTACCCTAACACAAGCTCTACTGCCCTCATACAAACTCTTCACTGCATGCAACAATTTACCATTAATTCCATATAATCTCAAAACATTCCACATAGCCTCTCTATCAACTCTATCATATGCTTTCTCCAGATCCAAAAATGCAAAATACACATCCTTACCCTTTGCTAAATATTTCTCACATAACTGCCTAACTATAAAAATCTGATCTATACAACCTCTACCTCTCCTAAAACCACTCTGCACTTCCGCAATCACATATTCTGTCTTATCCCTAATCCTAGTAATCAGTATCCTACCATACACTTTTCCTACCACACTCAACACTCTTATACCCCTAAAATTACTGCATTCATACATAGCTCCCTTACCTTTGTATAGGGGCACTATACAGGCAATCACCCACTACACTGGCACCAATGACAACATAAAGCATATATTAAACACTCTCACTAACCATTCCAATGCAGTCATACCCCCTTCTTCAACATCTCCGCTCTCACACCATACATTCCATGTGCTTTACCTGCTTTTGCTTCATACAATGCCCTTTTCACCTCCTCTCTTGTAATCTCTCTCTCATTTTCATCTCCCATTACTGGCCCTTGAACCCCCCTGCACTGCCACTATAGCTGCCTCTCTATCTTCATCAACATTCAGCAAGCACTCAAAATATTCTGCCCATCTTTTCCTTGCATCGTTCCCTCTTAACATCTGTCCATTCACATCTTTCACTGTCTCTTCCATCCTCGATCCACCCTTCCTTACTCTCTTCACTTTTTTCCAAAACTTCTTTTTATTCTCCTCATATGACCTACTAAAATCCTGTCCCCACCTAACATTTGCCAACCTCTTCTCTTCCTCTACCTTCCGCTTGGTTTCCACATTTTTCTCCCTATATCTTTCATACTTCTCCCTACTTTTACACTGCAGCCATTCCTCAAAAGCCCTCTTTTTCTCTTCCACCTTCATTTTCACCCCTTCATTCCACCACTCGCTGCCCCTCCTCATGCCACCTCCAACAAACCTCTTTCCACACACATCATTTGCATGTCCCACAAAACATTCTTTCATCAACCCCCATTCCTCCCCTAACTCCCCAACTTCTCTTTCTTTCACCCTGTCATATGCCACTCTCAACCTGTCCTGATATTCCTGTCTCTTCTCTGGCTTTTTCAACTCTTCCACCTTCACTATTTCCCTTCTACATCCCCCCACACTATTTCCCCACTCTTTTGCTACTACCATTTTGCTTCAACCAAAAAATGATCAGACATCCCAGCAGCCACACCCCTAAATGCATGCACATCTTTCACTCTACCAACCATGCTCTTTGCTACCAACGCATAATCTATCAATGCTCTTTCTTTCACTCTTCCATTTGCCACTCTCATCCATGGATACTTATTTATTAACTTCTTAAATAAACTATTACCTATCACCAACTCTTGCTCCACACACATATCTAACAGTCTCTCGCCACTCTTATTACTACCTTGTACCCCATACTTTCCTACAACACCTTCTATCTCTCCATCACCAACTCTGGCATTAAAGTCACCCAACACAACTACAGAGTTCCTTCTACTCAGACCATCCACACATCTAGTTAACTCATTCCAGAATTCATCCCGCTCTTCCTCACTTCTCTCACATCCTGGCCCATACGCACTAACAAAAGCCCAACATTCCCTTCCTGTCCTAGCCCTCACCCACATCAGCCTAGATGACACTTCTTTCCATTCCACTACCTTATTTACCATCCATTAACTAAGCAATAATGCCACACCTTCTCTCGCTCTCCCCCTTTCAACCCCAGACACCCTACCCATCACATCACCAAATGCCACTTCTCCTTTTCCTTTCATCTTCGTCTCACACAATGCCAATACATCCATCCTCCTCCTACCAAACATATATCCAAGCTCACATCTATTGCTCTCTATCGTACTACAACCACGCACATTTAGACACCCCAAAACTAGAGTTTGGGGAGAAGTTATTCCCCCCTCTACTCCCCTTCTTCTTTGATGTCTCACAGGAGGTTAATACAAGGGGGGGGGGATTCCGAGTCCCCCGCCCCGTCCACTTTTAGTCGCCTTTTACGACACGCAGGGAATACGTTGAGGCTATTCTTTGATGTTGTGCCCGCCACACAAACATATATATATATATATATATATATATATATATATATATATATATATATATATATATATATATTATATATATATATATATATATATTTTTTTTTTTTTTTTTTTTTTTTTTTTAGTGTGACACCGGGACAGGCAAAAACTGCCCTCATCAATAAAGGCCCGGGCATGAGAAAACACCAAAAAGAAGGAAAAGAAAACGGTTGAGGGAAAGGCAGAGATGAGGTAATGTCACACAAACAAACAAACAAACAAACTTTATTTCCATTTCAATACAATGGGTATTCGTCAGCCAAGGCAAGCCCCAACCCCCCACTGTGGTGTCCAACCACAGCAGTTCCTGCCAGTAAACAGCTTAAACTCTCGGTCTTGGACGGGAACCGATCTTTCGACCTCGTGAATGCGAAGCCAGCACGTTACCACTGTACTAGCCAGCAGGAAAACGACAGACAGAAAAAAAACAGTCAAACTACAGAGTACCCAGAGATATGGAGGAGTAGGCTCTGAGATGACGATAGATCTGCTTTTTGAAGGATGAAAGGTCATAAGAATTAGGAAAGACAGAAGGAGGAAGAAAGTTCCAGAGTCTGGAGGTAGATGGGAAGAAGCAGTCGATATATATATCACTGAAGGGGACCAAGAATACCTCCTGTGTGTCGAGAATGGGGCTGAGCGAGGGGACTGGGATTCCCCTCTTTTGTATTTTTCTCCCAAAGAGTCAAGGTGTTTGCTTTGACTCAGCCATGCCCCCCAAATAAGAGGTTACGGCATTTGAGTGCGTGAGTGCATATATATATATATATATATATATATATATATATATATATATATATATATATATATATATATATATATATATATGGTTGTATATATATATATATATATATATATATATATATATATATATACTGTATATATATATATATATATATATATATATATATATATATATATATATATATATATATATATATATATATATATATATATATATATATATATACTGTATATATATATATATATATATATATATATACTGTATATATATACTGTATATATATATATATATATATATATATATATATATATATATATATATATATATATATATATATATATATATATATATATATATATATATATATATATATATATATATATAGGCATTTAAAATAAGAAAAAATATATCAGAAATTACATATTTTCTATATACAGAAATTACACGTTACGTAAAAGGGATTACAGTATATAAAAGATGTGGAAGCTTACAGTCAATAAGCAAAATATAACTTAAAAAAATGTATAGCCATTGGAAAATAAAAAAATCATAATAATTAGAAACTTTATATTTCCCATGTCAAGGATTAAAGAATCTAAAATCTTGAGGGAAATAAGATATGTGTACCTTATGCAATTAGAAAAGACGTAAAAAACATCTGCCAAGTCACTGGAATAACAAAACATTGTGTTAAAAATTAACTAATGGTAGAAAAAAAAATATTTCGAATAAGAACTCCATACTTTTCTTCAGAGCATTAAAAATAAGAATGTGTAGTATATGCAATTTAAAAAAAAAATATATGTAAAGCACTTGAAAATAAGAAAATTAGGCTCTCAGAGAATTACATACTTTCTAAGTATAGAATTTCAATGGTTCTTTTTTTCAATTCCTCCAAAAGCTTTTTTTTTTTATGATGGAGCAGATGGTCATCAGGCAATTGACGTAAGCTGCAAAGATTCCTGGAACCTTGCTGACGTCATTAAGGGGAAAGGGGGATGGGGGTGGGGGAGGGGGAGCCTATTCACTAAATATGAGCCAATAAAAATGTCAGAAACATGAGTTGGATGCTGATGCTTATGAAGAGATTTCGTTATTGAGGTGTTTGTTAATACTCATTGTTAACTTCTTGAGATAAAGAGTCATATTAATTATTTTTCTAGTAGATATTCATTTATTTGTCCATTCGTATTTATTTCTTTCATTATTTATTCATTACTGAGACGTAAATACAGGTGTCCGTGTTCAGTTTTCTGAAAGAACACATCATTCAATTGCTTCTAAATCTTGTAATGTACATATGTAAAATTCATTATATAGTTATTTAATTTGAGCAAACATATTTCATTATATATTCATAGACATGGTACAAAGCCTCGAGAGCATAATTCAACTGCTTTTGAGTCTCATTATACATATGTATAATCATTACTTATTGATTTATTTTTCTAAGCTAATTCATAATGCATTTTCTTCTTTCTTTCAAGCAGATGAGGGGACTCTTTCCAAGTAAGAAGCCAGACGTCCTATGCCTCTCATACTTATTTCTCTCTTACTCAACAAGTTCTTCTTTTCTAATCCTTGAGAGAGGGGGAAGAATACCGAGACAGTGTTCCCTTGCGTATTTTAGAAGTCGACTCAACGGAGAGGACTGAGGATTCCCTTTCACTTTACATTCTCCTCAAGCACAGTAAAGGGGTTGCTCTGATTCGGCTAACTTAATTATCAGATTGATTATGGTCACTGTTTACAGATAGATTACTGGTGCCACTAATTCCATATGTTGGATGCCCTTCTTAACACCCCGCGGCGGCAATGAATCCCAGTTAGGCTCGTCGCTTCCGGACTCGCGTTCTCTACCAATGAGCTGCCACGGCCCCAAAGCGAGTATTCTGTAATTCAGTAATGCCAAGAATAGAAAAAAAATTCAGTAATAATTAAAAGAAATGAAATACTTAATACACCAGGAAGAGAAGAATCTGAAGGCTTAATTCAAGAATAAAAGATGAGAATAATTCATTAATCCCGATTGAAATAGACCACATAGTAAATACAAGAACAAAATAATAAGTTAAACAGCTGATCTAAAAACAACAAAGGATATTAAATAACTTATCCCATCATAAAAGATGAAATCAAACAGTAAAACTATAGAAAAAAAGAGAAGATGAAGACTTAAAACAATAAGAAAGACGAAATAATATTGCACAACTCAAAAAACAAAGAAGTAAGGTAATGCAGAAAACGAAGAACAAGTGAGAACAAAAAAAGAAATTGAAAAATATAGATCAAGAAGAATAGAGAACCTTTCAAGGTAACTTTCAGAAAAGAAGATGAAGTTAAAAAAAATCCAAGACCTAAAATGATAACGAATGAATAAATGAGGAGCTAAGAGGAAGAGCATGAGGTAATTCAAAAATTAAGAGAGGAGATAACGTGGTTCCAGAAGCAAAGAGGATGATCATGACTTAATTCAGTAAGAGATAAACTGTTTCCAGAAGCAAAGAAGAAGAGCATGAGGTAATTACAAAATAAAAGAGGCCAGTAAACTTTTTTTTTCAGAAGCAAAGAGAGAAAGAGAGCATGAGGTAATACAATATTAAAGAGGAGGTAAATTACTTTCAGATGCAATGAGGAAGAGCATGAGGTCATTAATAAGAGTTAAAGTGCTTCTAGGGGCAAAGAGGAAAGAGCATGAAGTAATTCAAGAATGAAAATGAAGGTAAACTCTTTCCAAAAGCAAAGAAAAAGAGCATGAGTTAATTCAACAATAAAGGGGAAGCTGAAATACATCCAAAAGCAATGAGAAAGAGCATAAAGTAATTAAAAATAAAAGGAATTAAAGTATTTCCAGATGAAAAGAGGAATATGAGTTAATTCAAGACTAAACAGAGGAGATAAGCCAATTCAAGAATAAAAAGAGGAGCTATACTACTTCCAGAAGCTAATAAGAGAGTGTGTCAATTCAAGAATGAAAGCAGAAAGATAAAAAAAATCAGTCTAATACTGCAAGTGGGATTGAAAAAGTGAATCCTATATGGAAAGAGAACCTTAGAAAAGTAGATCCAACATTTGGAAACGTTCTTGACAAATAAATTTAGAAATAAAATTAGGATGTATGAAGGTAAATTCGATCATCAATTAGGCTATGCAATCCCAGCAAGAAATGAAGAAGAAAATTAAGAAGAAAAAAAGGATATTCAGAAATAAATCCAAGCATAAGAAAGGATCTTTAAATGTAAATTCAAGAATAAAGGAGGATTTCGAGAAGTAAATCCATAAATAAAAGAGAAACTTCAGAAGTGAATCCAACAATAAAGGAGGAGGGACTTCGGAACTAAATCTAGAAATGAAAGACTAATTTTAGCTGCAAATCCAAGATTAAAAGCTAATTCATAAGTAAATCCAATAATATGAGAAGAGCTTTTAAGAGTAAATCCAAAAATAAGAGGAACATTAGAAAGAAAATCCAAGAATAAAAGATATGACTAATAGAAATCCATGAAAGAAGGAGAAACATAAGAGGGAAATCTACATTACAAGAGGAACCTTAACAGTACATTCAAGAATAAAGAGAATTCAATAACGAAAACAAGGATCCACATAATAGTTGTGGAAAGAGAGGGACCCGATTGATTGACTGAGGAGTGCATGTGTATATGTCGTACCACTATGTAAATGGAAGAGAGATAAGTGCGAATGTAGTAGTTTTAGAGAAATTTGTTTTTTGTGTGTAAGGGTAACGTATATAGAAGTGTAAGGGCGTCATTATATCATGGAAATGAGAAGAAATCCACAGAGAGATTTCTATATTCTATCTATGAAAGGGTTCCATAATCTCATAATATAAAAGAAGACAAATCAACAGAGATTAATCCGAGAACAAAAGAGGATATACAAAAAAGTCTATATACAAAAGTTGAAATTATATTAAGAACTTAATATAAGATGAAAACCTGGAAATATATATATATATAAAATAATCCCTAAAGATAAAGATTATATAATAGAAGTTTATCTAAGAACCAGTGTAGGATTAGCATTCCGAGAAAAGTAGGGCTTTGATACAGTTTCTTACACACACATACACACACACACACTCACACACACACACACACACACACACACACATACACACACATATATATATATATATATATATATATATATATATATATATATATATATATATATATATATATATATATATATATGTGTGTGTGTGTGTGTGTGTGTGTGTGTGTGTGTGTGTGTGTGTGTGTTCCGGTTTTACGTCACGGACTCCTTTTCTACCTAGGGCTAGGACGGATGCCTTCTTGCGAAGGACTTGTTTTGGCAGATGTAATCGTTACCCTGAGTGCATGCCCTTGCTAACCTCAGACCGTAACGGGGCGCGAACCCTCGACCTGACGCCTCAGAGTCGAGGACGCTACCGCTTGAGCCACGGTGACTACACACACACACACACACACACACACACACATATATATATATATATATATATATATATATATATATATATATATATATATATATATATATATATATATATATATATACATATAAGACGAAACAAAACAACTTATGGATTGGATTGATGTTAAAATTTGTGTTGGGGGAAATTTTTCAGAGTTACATTCATGCTATTTCCGAAAGAAACAAAAAACGACAGAATACAAATACGTATAATGGAAAGTGAAGCAACTAATAAGAATGAATGTGAAAAACAATTTTGTAGTAATATTATCCTACATTCAAGACAAGAGAGAAATGTTCATAATGACAGTCATACTATCTGCGTTAAGTCTTTAAGAGGATTAGTTCCATAGAATTCGTAATCTCTTCGTCAAAGCTTTTACAAGGAACTGATTAGCCGAGTTTGTATAATAATAATAATGATACGTCAGCAGAAGTGTGCCAGATAATGTGTATTTATATATGAAAAGGTCTTTTGCTCTGCGAAGAGATTCCAGGTCTTTAGGTCTTAGATTATGTCTCTTTTTACACTTTTTTCTTTTCAGATTTTAAATGTTGAGAGGATTATTTCAACACCTACCTACCTCTCTCTCTCTCTCACTCTCTCTCGCTCTCTCTCTCTCTCTCTCTCTCCACTCTCTCTAAGTCACAACTACACATCATAACTCTAAGCTTTACTCTAGAAACCCAAAAGGATTCTCATCGCCCATACTGAACTACTGTTGCAGTTTTATTTACTTGAGGCTTAAACACCTCCCCCCCCCCCCAAACTCTCACCTACAGAGGCCTGATTCTTGTTTCTCTACGTAATGATCAGTATCACCTTATTTGGCACTGAGAATATTTTTTTTTTATATCCAAGTCACTTTTTTTATGAGTGTGCCACCGGGACGGGCAAAGAAATTGCCCTCATCAGACCCGAGCATCAAGAAACCATAACACAAACACAAAAAGAGATGGGAAGTGTTGTGAATTTTCATATATAAAGTAGTGATGTTAAAATATCGAACTTTCCAGTACCGGTATCAATACCGATGACTTTTTAAATATCGGTATTGATACAGGTATTAAGAAAAATATGTATTTATTCACTGATTCAAAGTTAAAATAAGGAAGAAAATAAAGTGATATATTTAATTGCTTAAAGATTTTAGTCATATCTTTCCTCTATACATAAGCTGCAATGAATAAGAAATAACTGACAAAATCAATAACTTCTTCAATTCAGTAAAATATATCCATAATGAAAATAAACCTTTCTCAAACAAGGACTAGTTCGAAAAGTATGTGATGCTTGTCTCCAGTGCTTGACAACAGATATTTAATGAAAACTTTATACAAACTAAAAAAATTTATCATATTATGATAAGAAAATGTGAATTTCCTAACTCAATGTAATGAAAATAAAAATATATTTAAAAAAAATCAATACTTCCCTAATACAAGAAAAATAACTTAGTAATTAATCAGATTATTTTTAATTTTGGAATACAGAATTGAGAACACAAAGACTATTCAGGGAATGTTCAGAAAGATTTGCTGAGAACGCCCTTTCAGATTCTACACTTGTAGGTTTGACTGAAAGTAATGAATTATAGAGCTTGTCTAGATTTTCTGTTCTTTTTAACGATACTTCAAAGTTCTTAAATTCCATGTTGACATCTAAATGTGCTCAAGGTGCCTTTCTCCATGGAATTGTCTCTAACTCTTCTATTTCTTGCAAATATTCTGCAAGCAATGGGTCATCATTTGCCCCTTTTCCAGCTTCTGTTCCCACTGCATCTCAAGAGCAATCAAGTTCTTGTTGGCTGACAATTTCTTTTTCGTGCTGATCCAGCTGTACACTGTTTTCGGAAAAAAGCTTTTTCAAATGTATCTGCAAATGTCTTGAGTAAAGCTATAGAAGGAGGCGAAAAAAGCGCATCATCCAGAGTTTTCAAAGTTTTGGGGTCATGAAGGTATTCAAGCAAGCCTACGTACAATCACTGGCTGTCTTCTTAAGGAATAGCATATAATCTTGCTTGCTTTTAATGACTTTCCTAGTGGGGTATTCTTCTCTTAAAAATGTACACATGAACCCACTCCCAATACTGGTATTATCTCTTCGGTAATGATACGGATATATTTCATATAAGACCGGTATAATACTGGTATTTTCATACCAATATTTGACCCTACTGTGAAGGGATTGTAAGAGATGTGTAAAGAATACGCAAGAACATTCGGTGTTGAAGTAAGCATAGAAAAATAAATAAAGAGGAAGGAACATTTCATATCAAACTGTCCTGGCTAGTCCTATTAATGTCCAAATGACTTTCAACTGCAGCATCGCAACGGGCAGCTTGTGGCAAAGGCCAACCTTTACTTTAAACAATACTTACTGACATTCATACTTCACTACCTTGACTTCATAATTATCTTTTTAGTGTGACACCAGGACGGGTTAATGGAGCAAGTTTCAAAAATGCTCATGTAGTATTATTAAGTTTCATATATATATATATATATATATATATATATATATATATATATATATATATATATATATATATATATATATATATATATATATATATATATATAAAGCCACCTCCATTATAGGAGGAAGTGGCTGAGTCAAAGCAAAAAATCTAACTCTTTGTAAGAAGAAAATACAAAGGAGCGGAATCCAGTAACTTCGATCCATTCCATTTATGATATTATATATATATATATATATATATATATATATATATATATATATATATATATATATATATATATATATATATATGCCATTTTCCCCTTATAAGGGAAGTAGCTGAGTTAAAACAAAATACTCTGATTCTTTGAGAAGAGAAAATACAGAGGAGGAGATTCCCAGTCCCCTCGCTCCCCCAAATTCATATTATATGTACAATATATATACTATATATATTATATATAAATATATATACAATATATATTATATATAAATATATATATACAATATATATATATATATATATATTATATATATATACAATATATATATATATATATATATATATATATATATATATATATATATATATATATGTCAAATCTCCAAGTCTCCCCAGAAAGCGTCTAAGAAACAATGGAATTTTCTAAATCTAAGTTCGAAACTGCTTCCTCAAAGACGATGAGGGATGAAAATTTTATATTAAATAACACACACACACGCGCACGCACACACACACACACACACACACACACATACACATATATATATATATATATATATATATATATATATATATATATATATATATATATATATATATATATATATATATATATATATATATATATATATATATATATATATATATATATATATATATATATATATATATATATATATATATATATATATATATATATATATATATATATATATATATATATATATATATATAATATATATAATATATACATATATACATATATATATATATATATATATATATATATATATATATATATATATGACTACTCATTAAAGTGAGAATATTACTTGAGAAAAAGAACAGTTCTCCTTAGGTACATCCGAGACACGAATCATCCTACATAACAGGATGATCTAATCTTTTTCTTTTAGGAGAGAGAGGGGAGGAAAAAAGAATCGCTAGCAAGACATGAAAATCAAACAATAAGGGTTTTGGAGTGTTTGTTCTTAATTTTAAAATAGTTTCAAATATAATCTTAAAATATTATGCAATATATAGCGTTCCAGATTATCTTAACCCATTATCCTCCAATATATATGTAACAGTCTTGTTTCAGTAAATATATATAATGGTCGCAATCAAAGCACGCCGAACCTACCTTGATCACTTCCTTAGCTCCTTGCGAATAAAGGGTTGCCACAGTTCCCCCACCACCACCCCGCTTGGGTCATCCACAGTATAAACGGGCAATGATCATGTCTAGGGAGACTGGCAATATTAACATTACGCTGTAATGAAACGAATGAACAAAATGTTGGAGTCTTTGCTCATAATTTATTCAGCCCCTCATAAATCCATATACAACTTGTTGATGTTCTGCCTCATAAGAGATGGTAAAAATTTTTTTTTACTGGGAAGAGAACTGACTGCCTGCACAAGAGATTTCGAGCCTTTATTCCCAGTCTTAAATTAGCTTTAGTAAGACTTTTATTAAGTGATGTCATATATGTACCTCTAAATCTCCTTTGTCCATCAGTATTATTTGAATGACACAGTCTTGTTTCAAGAGAGAAGCTAAAAATAAAACAAATGGAAAAGATGAACGCTACAAAACAAGAGCTTGGGAGATTCTTATATTATTTTTAAATTGGATTTAATGATACTTTTAAAAGGGGATGAAAATTATATATATTTGGAGTTCTTTAGCTCCTCATATTCACATCTAAGACTTGAGTACATGGATGATATAGCCCTGCTGTCTCAGGAGAGGTGGAAAATGTATGTAACCATAATTTTGTGCCCTCCAAAATTCTCCCGGAATGTCCACATTCGGTTTTACGTCACGAACTCCCTTTTCTACTAAGGGTTAGGACGGTTGCCTTCTTGCGAAGGACTTCTTTTAGCAGATGTAATCGTTACCAATGAAATACAATAATTGTAAATTATGTTATGTTGAAAATACTAGACATACCCAGAAACTCATGAAGAAAGAATACAGGAGTACGCTCTCTTTGCAATATAATGTACATTTATACATATACACATGCCTCATTCCTCCTTGTAAGGGGGGTGGCCGAGCCAAGAAACGCCCATTCACCACGATCCACACACACCTCAACCGCTCCTCTCAGCTCCTTGGGGATAAAGGGTTGTAACGTCTCCCCCCCTTCCACCCTGTTTGGGTTACCCACAAGGTAGGCGGGCAAGGATATTCTACAATGAGGCCCGACAGCCACAGCTGGTTTACCCCCACCGCTTCATCACATGGCAACTCCCCTCACATCCGTCCACCACAGTTAACTGAGCTAGCAGGTGCGAAAAATCCCTTTGGGCCGCGTCATAATCCCCTGAGGGGGGGGTTCAGAATACTTCCTCCGTGTTCGCCTGCGTATCGTAAAAGTCGACTAAAAGGGGAGGAGCGGGGGGACTGGGAATCCCCTCCTCTATATTTTACTTCCTTACGAATAGCCAAGAGATGTGGGGGGGGGGGGCATGATAATGTATTTCCCGAAAAATACTGGTCCCAAATTTACCAACTGAACTTTGGAAATAATAATAAATTAGTTTTTATAAGTCCATAACCAAATTCATCATCCGAATTTACTCCCTCAGATCCTGAGCTGTCGCTTGAAAGAGCCTCAGATTCCTTACGAAGAAAATTGCCGTAGGCCTTGACCCTCTGGTGTAGTTTTAAGGTCCTTTGGCCGTCTTTCATACCTATTGACCCCCTCCCCCCGTTGATAGACAGTAATTTCCAAAAGTCTAGGGCAATTTTTGCATTACCAAAAATACATGCAGTATAAGCTTATATCTTTTTGGGTTTCAACGAGCAATCTTCATTATTATTATTATTATTATTATTATTATTGTTATTATTATCATTATTATTATTATTAAGAGAACCCCTTGGTGGAATGAAGAAGTGAAAAGTGCGGTGAAAGCCAAAATGAATGGGTTCAGAAGATGGCTAAAAACAAGATCCCAAGGGGATAGAGCACAGTATGAATTGGCCAGAAATGAAGCTCAGAGGATAAAAAGAAAAGCAAAAACAGATAGTTGGAAGAAGATTGGGGAGGAGTTGGAGTCTGACTATGAAGGAACCAGGAAACTTTTATACAACCTAGCAAGGAATTACCGAGGAAAAAGAAATAATACCAGCTATGCAATAAAGGATAAGACTGGATCTCTCTTAACCGAGCACAACGAAATATCGCAGAGATGGAGGGAGTATTTTGATGAAATGCTAAATATACCAAGTAACCAGGGGATACCCGAAAACCATATCATCCGGAGAGATGGAGAGGTGGAACTCATCACTATGAATGAAGTGAAGGTGGCTATGGCAAGGATGAGAAACGGAAGAGCCCCCGGAGAGGATGGCTTGCCGGTGGAGCTGCTGAAGGCGGGGGGGGGAAAGTGTGGTTAAGAAATTGTTGGACATATGTAACGCTGCCTACCTTACAGAAATCGTACCTTCAGATTGGCAGAAGGGAATTATCAGCCCAATTCTAAAAAAGGGGGACAAGACTGAATGCGACAATCACCGAGGAGTGACATTGCTGTCCCATGCTGGAAAAATTTATACTCGAATTTTGGAAGGAAGGTTGAGACGATGTGTGGAGGGCGTTTTGGATGATAGCCAATATGGTTTCAGACCGGGACGTAGTACTACTGACCCAGTATTTGCTGTTAAAATGTTACTGGAAAAAAGTTGGGAATGGGGCATTGACAAGTATGCCCTATTTATCGATCTCCAAAAGGCTTTTGACTGTGTAAATAGGAACCACCTATGGAACATATTAATGGATGAACACTATAGAGTGCCACCGAAGTTGGTGAGAGCAATAGTAAGTGTATATTCAAGTTGCACCAGCAGAGTAAGAACTCAGAAAATTGAGAGCGAGGAGTTCTCCATCAAGTCGGGTGTAAGACAAGGCGATGTGCTTTCACCACTTCTGTTCATAGTGTTCATGGATAAATGCATAAGAGACATAAAGATCGGCGAGAATGGAGAGGAAACTTTGTTGTATGCAGATGATGTGGTGGTGCTGGCTGGTTCCGCAGCAGATATCCAAGAAGTAGCAACTAAATGGTGGACTGGAATGGAGAGTAACGGAATGAAGATCAATACCCAAAGAGGTAAAACTGAGATAATGGTCATATCAAGAAACAAAGAACGGCTGCTAGATATATATATTGGTCAGGACAAACTTCACCAGGTTGACAACTACACCCATTTGGGGGTAAATGTCGGAAGTAACAACATGCAGGAGGTAGAAATAAATAACAGAATTGCGAAATATAACAGAAATGTTGGGTTGATGTACCCTCTACTCCGAGATGCCAACATACCAATGAAGTGCAAAGTCACAATTTATCAAAGCATCTTAAAGCCGATATTGCTCTACGGATCAGAGACCTGGTCGCTCACAACGAAGACAAAATCAAAGCTGCAAGCGGCCGAAATGAAAGTACTCAGGCTAATCAAGAATGTTACAAGAAGAGACAAAATTAGAAATGAGTACATTAGGAATGAAGTGAATGTGCTACCCCTGCTGGATGATATAGAAAAGAGCAAGCTGCGGTGGTACGGACATGTAATGAGGATGGAAGAACATAGAAAACCAAAGAAGTACCTTATTTGGAAGCCGCAAGGGAAGAGGCCAGTGGGCCGACCAAGGAAAAGATGGCTGGAAGGTGTGGCGACAGCTTTGGAAAGGAGAGGAACGTCTCTGCGGGAAGTGGAAGAAAATAACTGGTGCGAAGAACGAGAAGACTGGAGAGGGTTTCTAAGAGGAGTGCCAGCTGACAGACAGTAGTGTCTACCAGGCATCTTGGTGATAAGGTGATAAGGATTAATAGTGGTAGTGGTAAAAGTAGCATTATCAGCAATTTTAGAATCATCATCACCATAATTATATGTCGTAGTAGTGGTGGTAGTAGTTAGTAACAGCAGCAGCATCATGAATCTCATTATTATTATTAATATTATTATCATTTGCAGTAGTAGTAGTAGTATTAGTAGTAGAAGAAATAGTTTTTCTAGTCATATTTGATACTGTTATGTACAATAACCATAATACTGTGCATTCTATATTGAAAGAGGCGCCTCAAATTATTTTCCACCTCAAACTCGCCTCCTTCCCACATTCTCTGACTTAAAGAAAATACAGGAAGAAAAAAAAAATTAGGGATGAAATTCGACCTTCTCTTAAGATGAAGGAAAGAAATAATGAAGATTTTTTTTTTTCTTATCCTTCCTCCCTTCGTTGAGCGAAAAGAAGCTGATCTGGATCGCAAGCCTTAGTGCAAATTAAAGAAAACTTCTGTACAATTCGGAAGGACAAATGACATACTTTTGAAGACTATTTCCGGGTTGGAATTCTTTACAGCGTGGATGGAAAAGTTCGGGGTTGCAATCTGAAATGATCACTGGATCTTATTCTCTCACTCTAACTCTCGCTCTCTCTCGCACACAAACATACATACACGCACAAACACAAATATATGCGCATACAAACACATACACGCGCACACAAACATACATACATGCGCACACACATTTTTGGCCACCCTGCCACCAAAAAAAAAAAAAAAAAAATCCTGAAGGAATAACAAAAAGCGGATTTTTCATGTAGAGTATTTATGGCTATTCAACTATTTTTCGCTGATTAATATTTACCTTCAGTGAAATTTTAAATATGTTCCTGAATACATATTTGATCATTTATTGACTTTATTTATTTTCACTATATGTAATATTTATCCTCGTAGCATTTTTAGAATTGTTTCAGGTATATGCAGAGAGGGGCATTACAATAATAGTCATGACCATATCTGTGGTTTATCGATTTATACGGGTGGACACAGAACATGCCGGAGCTGGGGGGAATTAAGGTTGGATGCCCTTCCTAACGCTCCGCTGTGGCATTGAACACGGACCTGTAACTTCCCGAGACAAGTGTTCTAACCACTGAGCTACCGCGGTACCAGAGCATATGGAGCAGCTGCTTCCACATAATTCCTACAATATCCTGCCTTCTTGCCAAAACAAGTCCTTCGCAAGAAGGCAACCGTTCTAGCCCTCGGTAGAAAAAGGAGTCCGTGACGTAAAACCAGAACAATGCATTCATACTCTCCTTAAGCCTGGTGAACTGACAGAGGCCTAGATATTATAACACTAATATTGTGCCTCTATACCTCCAACAGGAATAAATGAAAATCACACTCTTTCGCGCAAGGACGAGGTCGGTTTGAACTCGTATCCATTGGTATGCCAGGTAAGTCTCTACCCATTAGGGCACAAAAGCTTTACGACAAACAGCTTTATAAGACTTGGTGTTATTCAAACTCATTTCATCATCCTTTTGAACAATTTCGTCATTCAGATTGAATAAAGGAGGGTCTGAACTCGGTTCATGCAGTTTCAGAGAGAGCAGTCTATACACTCATGGAGCCAAAGATATTTTTTGATTCAATATCTCAGTTTCCTTGGCCTGGATGAAGCCTCGTCAGTCGCTCCATATCTTTAAGAAGCGACAGATTTTATCAACTTTTTTTTCAAAGCACTCATTCCCCCTTCAACCAACTAAAACAAATGGAACAGAAAAAGACGGGTTCGAATTCAGGTCCGTTAGCACAGCAGAACACTAATTAACACTATCAGTCCAAGAAATTCTTAAGAAATGAAACTCCAAATTTCTCTCGGAAGGGACAAACTTCGTCAAACTATATTATATCTCTCTCCAATCACGGCTAAGGTAAGGACATTAAACACATGACATTATATTCGGGTCCTTTAGTCTACATACTATACAGTTAAGTAGCTTTTAACAAAAAAATAAAAAAACACCTAAAAATGCTTTACTTCTCTGTCAGTGACAAATTTCATCAAACCAATGTTTGCAAATGAATTTACCCTCTGTTAGCCCATCATAAGTAAGGGGAAATAAAAGAAGTGACATCGAACTCTAGGTACTTTGGTATATAGCAAACCAGTCTTTAACTCTTAAAGCCGCAGAAAAAAATGCCTCATTTCTCAAACAAGAGAGAAGTTGGTCATGGGTA
The DNA here is from genome assembly GCA_037179515.1 of Halocaridina rubra. Taxonomy (NCBI): domain Eukaryota; kingdom Metazoa; phylum Arthropoda; class Malacostraca; order Decapoda; family Atyidae; genus Halocaridina; species Halocaridina rubra. The sequence goes on along the minus strand of JAXCGZ010000128.1, from coordinate 87,793 downwards.
ACTTTTCCCCATGGAATTCATTCTGCACCAAGCCCTATATTTTATTTTACTACAAGAGAATATTATCCTCCTCTTCTAATGCCTCTTGGCAAATGACAAATGTTGTCATACCAAGTGCTTCCACTTCAAAAAAAAAAAAAAAAAAAAAAAAAAAAAAAAAAAAAAAAAAAAAAAAAAAAGTCTTCCACCGAAGCCTGCTACACTACAACACTAATTTCCTACAACAAAGTTTGGTCTCTTCCTCAACTCCTTCCTCCGGCAAGTGAAAAATTTCGCCATACCAAGTCTTTCGT
>JAXCGZ010000128.1:45000-77500 GCA_037179515.1 Halocaridina rubra | reverse complement strand
TAATTAATACTTGTCACAGAGACTGCAAAATATATAATGCAAAGTATTGCATCTGAATATAAGGAGGAGTAGTTGCGTGTTCATGCCTCCAATGTAGTTTCTGATATATTTAAAAAAATATAAAAATTCACGCCATTCTACTACAGCTTTCAATACATCCGAATCTTCAGAGGGCCACGGTGGCTCAGTGGCAGCGAGCGCGATTCGGGAGGCGGCATACGCGGGTTCGAGTCTGCAGTGGGACGTCAGAGAGGGTATTCATTCTTAGTTCCCTCTCTCCAACCTCTCTGTGTCCACCCCATTCATGGGTATTAATTGTGACAAAATTGTACACAAGAATATATATTCAAATCTTCAAAAATGTGCAAATAATAGCTTAAAATGAAATGTCGCTCATCCTTAGATAACTGCTGGGAATAATTTGCTCAAACAATGCTTCAAGTGCTGTAAATTGCAGTAAATTCAATCCCAGAACCCTTCAAAAAGAAGGGATGTTCAATTAGCTTGAGAGAGAGAGAGAGAGAGAGAGAGAGAGAGAGAGAGAGAGAGAGAGAGAGAGAGAGAGAGAGAGAGAGAGAGAGAGAGAGAGAGAGGAGAGAGAGAGAGAGAGAGAGAGAGAGAGAGAGAGAGAGAGAGAGAATTTAATTTGGCATTTTTCCCCTTTGTTTTCTGATTTGCATATTGTTACTCTCTCAATCTCAGATTATCCTCTTGACTGTGCTTTAATTACGCACAAATCTGCCTTTGGAATTATTTATTTACACTAGGAGATGACCATGTTTTCATCTGCTGTTATTCTGAACGCATTTGGGGTCTTGCAAAGATCAGCAACCCCTAAAGTCCCATGGAAAGTTAAATAAGCCTGTTAATTGTTAAGTTAGGTTAAGTTGGGTTGGTTTATAGGTTAAGTTAGGCTAAATTAATGCCCGATACTTAACCATTCTCGAGGGTCTTTAATTTTCTGGGGGTTCTTTATCTTGAAAAGATCTCAATTGATGAAAATTCACAAATACAAATGATTCGTATTTAAATCCTTTTCAAAGCCTTCTGCAGTGTACCCCATATGCATATTTCCTGTGTTTACAAAGCACTCATCTGCATTTTAAATATAATTATCATACCTGCATACTGCACTGAATCTAAAAAAAAATAATAATAATTAGAGTAATAGAATACAATACGTAACGCCAGAACTAGCAAGTAAATGTTCACAATAAATTAACATATTCATGGTCTTTTTTCGAGCATATTTAACATAACACAAGGATTCACAGATAATTTACAAGCATATTTCACAGATCTTAGCACAAACCATTCTTTTCTGATATTAACACAGATTCTCAGCTTTATTAAGCACTTTGCACAAAGCTTAACACACATTCACAGACTTTTATTGAGGGCATATCACAGAAATTAACACATAGAATTACAGCCTATATTAAGCACATTTCACATAAATTAACACATTCACAGACTTTTATCAGGCACATTTCAGAGAAATAAATGCATAAATTCACAGAGCATCGACACAAAAGGCGGCAATTTCCTAATTGAGCAGAAAACCCGGAAGTGAACTGCTGCCATTTCCTAAATATTTTATTTTACTCAAAAATAAAATATTTCATTTTTCCTTTTTTTTGGCATCATTTGCATGCGTTTTAATCTATTCCAGGAAATGAAAGTCGGGTCGACAGCACTGCTGTTTAATCACGATGAATTATTATTTACACAGTGGAGTTCTTGGTCCAAATGAAGCAGAAAATTATCTTTATAACGGAGGCCCCCCCCCCCAAGGTAATTGAAAGGGGGAGGGAAAACGAGGTAGAAGCTATTTTTTATGTTCATACATTGACAGTATTATGACGCTTGTTAAGGTCGTTTCTCTTAACTAGTTCTATTGCATTATACTGGTTTTATACATACATGCATGCATAATATGTATATATATATATATATATATATATATATATATATATATATATATATATATATATATATATATATATATATATATATATATATATATATATATATGCATGCATGCATGTATGTATGTATGTAGTATGTATGCATGTATATGAGGGAGTGCTGAAAAGTTCCTGGCTTTGGGTAAAAGAAAATTCAACATATTCACCTCTCAGATTACACACATATTACAGCTGGTCCTTCAGTTTTTCTAAGCCATGAAAAAAGAACTCGGAAAGTTGGGACTCCAACCAGGCATATGTAGCAGAGATCATTTTCGAATAAGAGAGAAATTTCATTGCTTTGAGATGTTTCTTTAGTTGTGGAAAGAGGAAATAGTCGGAGGGGGTCAAGTCTGGAGAATAAGGTGGGTGATCTACCAATTCGAAGCCAAAGTCGCGTATTTTTCATAGAGTTTCGAGTGATATGTGTGTTGGTGCATTGTCCTGCAAAAACAGGACACCACAGTTCAGCTTTCCACAGCGTTTCAGCATCGAAGCTTCACAGACAAGTAGTATTCTGCGTTAATAGTGCGGCCCTTTGGCAGGTATTTTATGAGAAGTACTCCGTCTTAGTCCCAGAACACTGAAGCCAGAATCTTTCCAGCTGATTTCTGGGTCCGAAACTTTTAGTATGAGGTGAACTGTCATAAGTCAATTCAGAGATGCCGATAAGTGCCAGATGGCAGTGATGCACTCGATACCCATCGATCGCATGAGTAGCTACAAAGAGTCAGTCAGAGATCAGACCTTGTCAGGGGCAGACGTCATGTTCACAGCTTAGCTAGTCTCCCCTTTGGGGGTGGTAATCCACAATCGTTCGTGACAGGAATTGTAGGAACTGGAGCTCTTAGGAATTAATTGTTAATCTAGAAATAAAACTTATAAAGAAGATGCTTATATGTTATCACCAACCACACTACCAAAAGAAGAATGACACCACAAATGTTGGTGTAAAATAGTGGGATGAAAATCCCACCACACTGATGACACTCGATGGGATAATGTCCATACCACATTGAACAGCTCGGGATCAATCCACGCCGTTACTTCAATGAAGAGAAAGAAGAGTTAAAAATACAGAAGAAAAAATATATAGCAGCTATGGAAGAAATGTTCGAGTAATGAAGAAACTTCTAGACGCTTACAAGCAGCGAGAGAGCGACGCCGAGAAAGTCTGAGTTCCCCCTTCACCTACAGTATCATATTACCAGATCCAGTCACTCTCCCCCACCCCCGTATTGGCAAGGCCCCCAGCAGTAAAAGTACAATGAGTGCCTTCATGGACGCCACCATCACAGTGAGCCGAAGCGTGACCGGGGCTTTGAGTGAAAAAGCCCCTTGCCAGAAGTATATTTTGCCAGATCCAACCAAGAAGATGGTGATTCGTCGATTTTACGCGAGAGATGGAGAGGTTGGCGGGAACCTCCTGCGACCAGAAGAAGAACCCCCTCCTCTATAGCCAGCTGCCGTGATGTTCTTCTTCAAGCAGTTTCTCAAAAGAGCTAAGTACTTGTGATCTGTATCCAATGAGTAATGGGACAATTATTAAAAGAAATTGAGGTCGGTGGACGCCGCCATTTTACCCTGTAGTTATGCTTTGGCTCAGCCAACCAGACTATGAGGGGTATGGCCCTAGTAAGTTAATAAAAGTAGAAATTCTGTACCCATTACTAAAATGGATAATTTGCACTAATAGCTATAAGCAGTAATAAACTTCATTTTTGTTATTATTTGAATAATATAATGAGAAATTGCATTTGAAGGGTGTTCAATTTACTTGTATTAATGCCTAAGTTGATATTTAGAAGGCAAATGTATTGATTATAATTGAGAAGATCTAATGTACTGTGTAAAATAATTTTTATATTAATCTCTTAAAGTGTAAGAAATCGAGTGAGAAAATCCTTGCACCTGTTTTCAAGGTCCTTTTTTTTTTTTTTTTTTTTTTTGCAGGTGTAATATTTTGGCGAGAGAAAGACATAAATGACAGATCGTTCTTCTAATGTTGTTATGATGAAGATATTGATATTAAAATACGAGTGTAGCGTATCTTTTTGAATAATAAGAAACTTTTGTGATATTATTTAGATATGAGTTTTCATTTTCGCGCTATGCAGGCAGTAAGAGTAGACTTGAGTGAATTTGTACTGTGCTGGGGTAGGGGGGGGTTTTAGTGTGACCCTAACGTAGCTTAGAGGGGAAAAATAATGGGGTCTCATAGCCGTGAGGGATACGCCTCGAGAGACTGCCAACAAGCTCATGCCCTCAGTGTTGGAGGAAAGAAGGTTATTGCGTCGCCTTAGTGGGAGTAGATGGGGACCTAGGACTGGTGAAGCAGCCATGTGACCACACGGCCCAACCGCGGTTCTACACGCACACTCCTTCAGAGTGAGGGGGAAGGGAAACGCATGCACAGCAAATAGAAAAATGACGAGAAGGGGAAGTATACAGAGAGAAAAGGGGTGAGTGTCTTGAAATTGTCAAGTGCGAGAGAGAATGGGTATGACTGAACTGAGGGTATAATGGGGGGTTGCTTTTGTGCGTGAAATCACAGGAAAGTCCGTTGGAGAAGCATGATGGGGAAGGAGTCTGTGAGAATACTCTCCCTGCTCCACCGGGATCCTTCTGCAGCCATATCAGAGTATTTTTATGAGTGGTGATGTAGCTGTTGCAATAGCTATTGAGGGATATTTTTGAGAAAGAGATTCTCCACCTGCCCAGATATGGTTGAGCTGCAAAGTTTGTTTTATTTTTGTTTCGTCCCCTACTCGCCAATGAGATTATTATTCGATTTCCGAGAATTCCAAGATAGATATTAAGTCATAAAGGACGTGAATCTATGAATGATTCTTTAGTTTCCTTTCTAGCTGCAGTATAGACATTAACTGTCCGAAGGGATAAGCTAGATAGATAAAATAAAACTTTGAAAGTTTTAGCCATGATAATGTTTGTCTAAATTATTTCAGCTTGGTCATGAAGAAGGGAGTGTGAATTCACAAGAAATGACAACAAGAATGTCAAGCAGCTGTTTCCTGTATTTGAAAAAGACGAAGTTGATCCAGAAACCGATACACAAAACTTCCCACAAAAGCTAGACAGTTGAAGGCCAGAAGACAGATATTGGGCAGTATTTTTGGGTAGGAAAAGGAAAGTGAGTAAAAAAGAAGTTAGTTAAGTACCTACCCGATTGTAAGTATGAAAAGGAGAAAAGTATATAACTCCCCCCTGTCTCCTGAAGTAGTTCTGTTGAATAGTAACTCGAAAAAATTCAAATTTGAGATAGTAGAAGAATATATATATATTAATTTTTCATGTACAACTCCTTAAGAGATTATGAAACTTGAGCAAAATGCATTCTTTAATGTTGCAAATGAAATACGATTTCTTATTTTATTACTGCATACACAGAGACAAACTTTTTATATTTTTTCAGATACCCGTTTTTGTTACATAGTTTTTTCTTTGTGTTGAAGAAATCTTTAATATCTTTATCCCTTTGATATATTATAATTAAAGAGTTTTGAAAAAAGATTATCTGGAGATAATCATTGTTAATTACTATCATTGTCATGAAATTTATAATTACAATTGAGCTAATTAAGATAATTGAGATTCTCAGAGTTTATATGTTGAGTTTGAAATTTAAAAATAATGATATTTAAGTCCTTTTAAGTCATTTATTAAGAAAAGATAATTGTAATTTTGTTGATAGTAGTAGATATATTATCACATATGATTGGAGTATTTTGCTTTAATTTCATCAGGGGTATGTTGACTTATAGCGAGTGTGTGCTTCGACTCAACCCTCTGATTTATAGAAAGAGAAAAGATTGTCATAATAGACAAGGATGTGTATTCTCATCTCAGTAAAGTCCTTTGCAATGTTAAACAGAAAGGGATGGATTCGTGCTTCGATGTTTCTGCAGTTGTACACTAAGTTCTTTTGTTTTTTTATTCTTTTTAGATATTAGAAAATGATTGCAGATGCGCTCTGTCCATTTGTATAGTTGGGCAGGAAGTCAAGTCATAAAGAAGGGCCTTACAAACGAAATTATAAGTTTCTTTGAAGAAAAAAATATAAAAACAAATTTCTCTCTCTCTCTCTCATCCTTTTCTCTCTTTACATACTGAAAAATGCTATTTCTCTGTGTTGACAGTATTATGATCATTGATTCTTTTTAGATTACTTTGCAAATTTGTTAGATGATAAGCGTGCCTAAGTTTTATTTTAATTGATAAGTTTTTGCATGCTGATATTGCATAAATACTGATAAGACATCAGTAGAACTGATTATTATATGAGTTTTTCTGCCACATATTGCAACTGCTTTAGAAAGTAGATAAAACTCCCAGTGACAAATTGGGCAACCATAAAGTTGATGCTTATGCTCCATATATATATATATATATATATATATATATATATATATATATATATATATATATATATATATATATATATATATACAGATATATATACATATTATGACTGCAGGAGTACGAATAGCCAGAGGAGACTGTTAGAAAGAGCATCGTTGTGAAGTATAAGTGTAAGACTTTGTTCTTACTTCGAAATGCCAGTCTCAATTGCATATGCGCTGCTATTCCTGAGTATTATTATTATTATTATGTTAACTGTTATTGTTGCTATCACTCAATGGCCTTTTGCATAATTGTTATTTTAGTAAATACTATCAGCAGTAACCACATGATTTGTATCTTTTATCTTGAATCCATGCTTGATGTTACTGCAGTCACTACTAATAAGAATATTTCTTTAGTGACTGTTCTCAGCATTTAATGACGGTTCTTTTTGATATCAATAGTAGAGTAATGTTATGTATCAGTTATTCAGCTAAGTCCTAAGTATCTTGGAATAATAATCTAATGGTGTAGACGCATACTTTCCATTACCACTCTATTTCCAGGCAGCCCCGACCTGCAATTTTCAAATTTGATTTTCACAAACCAGTCCCTTTTACCCATGGGAGAGATTGCAATTGCCTGCAGATGCAGGGAGGCGAAGTATACCGTCCGGATGCAGACAAAAGGCCTTTGTTTGTGTGCAGAGGTTATTTGTATTCCTTCTGCATTTGTATTAGCGACATTAGGCTCTAATTTCTGTCCTTGGAATCTACTTCAGTGTGAGCGTGTTTTTCAGCTACTGAAGTGAGAGGTGCTGTATACTTGCAGGAACGTGAGGGGTGGTTATATTCAAAGGCCACCTCAAGAGGACTCATGGTACGTGTACAAACCCGGGCCTGCAACGAAGATGACAGGCGGAGGAGTGGAAATTTGAAGAATGCAATGGCAAGTCCTAGGCAATGATTACCCTTGGGGGGGGGGAGTGGAAATCCCCGAAAAAAAATTAAAAATTAAAAGTGGGGAAAGAAAGAATCCTCATACATGTCCTAACTTTTGTGAAAAGAGAAAGAAAGGGTATGTAAAATCCCTTATTAGCTAAATTACAAAGTATGTTCCCCTGCATATTAGAACTGAAAAAAAAATGGGAAAGAAAATGTCCCCACCGTCTTTGATCACGATTGGAGCTCTGAGGGATTAATTGTTAATCTAGAAATAAAACCTATAAAGAAGATGCTTATCTATTATCACCAACCACGCTGCCAAAAGAGGAACGACACCACAATTATTGGTGTAAAATAGTGGGATGAAAATTACACCACATTGATGACACTCGGTGGGGTAATGTCCATACCACAGAACCATTGTGCCGCTACTCCACTGATTGTTGATTGGTCTGGGAATCATAGTGATAAAGCCAAATTTCGTCCATAAAATCAGCCTTCTCTCTTGCAAATTGGTCCAAAATCACCTTTGATGTCGTCACTCTGAGCTACTGATCTGTGTTCAGGCATATCAGCATCAATTTTGTGGAAAGCGTTCTTATGTCCAGAATGTTGTGAATGATGTGGTTAACTCTTCTGCAGGAAATCCCCAGTCAAGGCAATGACTTCAGCTGAAATACAGCAGTCCTTGAGATTCATGACATGCACAGCGCCGGCTTTATCCTCTGTGGTTGCTGAAGTTGGCTGTCCTGACCGAGGTTCATCTGTGATCTCGAAATGACCAGTCTGATACCTTGACACCCAGATTTTCGCTGTGGAGCATAATGGGCAGTCATCATTCAAGACTTCCTTCATCTCCCCATGGATTTCAGCCGTTCCTTTGCCTTGCAAGAAGAGGAACTTCATGACCACCCGTGCTTCAATTTTACCAAAATCCACTGTAGGAGCTGTCATCATGTGCTAAACCTGCAAAAATGAGAATTATATAATGAATATCATCAAGCTTTTTTTAATTCATATCTTATAAATAGTTGTCCGGCCTGCCCTGTAAAGGTAACAGCAATACCCTTTAAGCCAGGAACCTTTCAGCACCCCCTCGTGTGTGTATATATATATATATATATATATATATATATATATATATATATATATATATATATATATATATATATAGGCGTACTATGGATGTATATTTTTCTTCGAACACATCTTGTTACATACGACCGCAGGTTTTTCAATTGGCTATTTTCTTATTTAATTTTTCTAAGTTTCTCATTAATTTCTTCTCATTAGCATTGAGGTGCTTTAGCAAACTCGGAAATTTTGGCTTCATGACGTTTCGTATTACTTTACACATTGTCAAATGATTGATTGATTTTGGTGGATGGAGCTTATGCATGATATCTAATATCCACCTTTACTTTCACCAGATGTAGCCACCGTGGTTCAAGCGGTAGCGTCAGCGACTCTGAGGCGTCATATCGAGGGTTCGCGCCCCGTCACGGTATGAGGTTAGCAAGGGCATGCACTCAGGGTAAGGTATTACATTTGCCAAAACAAGTCTTTCGCAAGAAGGCAACCGTCCTAGCCCTTGGTTGAAAAGGGAGTCCGTGACGAAAAACCGGAACAACAACTTTATGTCCACCAGATATAATACACACACACACACACACACACACACACACATATATATATATATATATATATATATATATATATATATATATATATATATATATATATATATATATATATATATATGTGTGTGTGTGTGTGTGTGTGTGTGTGTGTGTGCGTTAATATATATATATATATATATATATATATATATATATATATATATATATATATATATATATATATATACATACATACACACACACACACAGAGCGTGTGTGTGTGTGTATGTATGTGTGAGTATGTATGCTATAAATGGAAAAAATATTAAAAAAATAAATAAAATGCTGAGGCAGGAGAGAAACGGAAACAAAATGTTGGGGAAAAAATAACGGAAAGTAAAAGGAAGCATAAAAAGGAAGGAAGAGGTTAAAAGGCTAGAATAAAAAAGCCAGGAAGAGGGCAAAAGGCCAGAATAAAAAAATAAAGTTATAGACAGGAGAGTAAAAGATTGAAAAGAAGGGAAAACATATTTTGACAATAAACGTAAAAGACAGAACAAAAGCGACGAAGAAAGAGAAAAATTGTATATACGTTTTTCTTTCCTAAGAAAAAAGTAAAACTTTCTGAAAAATAAAATTGAAAAATTGAAAGGAAGGACCAACATATTTTGACAATAAAAGTGCAAGACACAACAAAAGTGAGAGGTAAATAGGAAAAAAAAATACAGAAATAGATTTACATTTTTATTCTTAGAAAAATTAGAACACACACACACAGAAGACTGGAAAATCAGCAAAGGTCAACAAAATCCTTTTGTGTCATCTCTTAGTCCTAATCCATAATATTGCTTTTTGGGCCAAAGCCGAGTCAGCAGCTTCCCTTGAGCAGGAAAAAAGCAAAACATGAGGCCTCCTACCTCCTCCTCCTCCGACTGGACACATTCAGGCTTAATTCCACTGCCTACATCCTTTCTCAACTCTCCTACTCCTACAACTGAACTTAAATAGGACTGTACAGGATAGTCCGATATGAAGTCTTCCTTCAGTTACGGTTCTTTTTCTATGTCTACATCTACATAGAATATTCTTGGATATTCGATTCATATCTCTTATCATCCCTTCACATCTGACAAGTCCCAATACTCTCCATCTCTGTTGCTATCTATTTTATGTATCCTTCGTGCCTAGGCCCGAGAAGTTCAGTGTCATTTTATTATAGTTTTTGCCCGTCCTGGTGTCACACTCATTAATTAACACAATCAGACTTAACCCCACTACCACCCTTCCTTCAACCTTATTTCACCTCTCCCTCCATCCTAGTGAACACATTCTCTCTCAGTCCTCACCTATCCTCACCCTCCTACTGAACTGCCTCCCCACCTTTTCCTGAGTCTCCATCTCTCCTCTTCCTTCCACTGAACACATTCAAGTTTACTCCCACATCCTCCCTCATATCTTCCTCCACACCTCTCCTCTTCCTCCTGATAAACACACTCAAGCTTAACCCCATTGCCTTTATCCCTTCTCCCTCATTTCTCACCTTTCTTCCTTCCCCAACTGAACATATTTAAGCTTAACCCCACTGCCTCTATCAATTCTCCCTCATTCCTTAGCTCGCCTCCTCTTCCTACTTAGCACATGCAGGCCCAACCCCAATGTTCTCTCCCTTCTCCCTCATTTCTCACTTCCGCTTTTCCTCCTAATGACCACATTCAGGCTTAGCTCCACAGCCTCCCTCCTTCTTCCTCATTCCACACCCCTCCTCCTTCTACTACTGAATATATTAAGGTTTGACCCCAAAGCCTAACTCCCTCAATCTTCATTCCTCACCTCTCATCCTCCTCCTACTGAATAAATTCAGGCTTAATCCGACTGCCTCCATCCTTTTTCACCACTCCCACTCCTCCTACTGAACACATTCAGGCTAAGTAAAAATGCTTCCTTCCCTTTTACTTCAATCCTAATCTCTCCTCCTCCTCCTACTATTAAACACACTAAGGCTTAGCCCCCACTACCTCACTTCCTTATGCCTCTTTCCTAATCTCTTCTTTTCCTCCTACTAAACACATGCAGACTTAGCCCAACTGCCTCGCTCTTTTCCCCCTTCACTCCTCATTTCTCCTCTTTCCTCCTACTGAACACATTCAGAAATAAACCCTACTGCATCCCTCATTTCTTACCTTTCCTCCCCATGAACATATTCAGGTTTAACCCCAATGACTCCCTCCGTTCTCTCTCATTCATTACTTCTCCTCTTCCTCCTATTGAACATTAAAGCCTTAAGCCCACTGTTCCCTCCCTTCTCCCTTATTCTTCACCTCTCCTACATCCTACTTAACACATTCAGGCTTAACCCCATTGCCTCCCTCTATTCATCGCCTCTCGTCATAATGTTACTGAACAACTGAGGCCCTCCCTTTTCCCTAAAACACCATTCTACAAAGCATACATCTATGTTCTTCAACTTCTGTGTTATCTTCTACCAATAGAGGATCCTTGTACTTAAATGATTGTCTCTGTCCATGTACTTCAGTCTCTTTTACCCTTAGCTAATCGCTCTACTTCTTCTGTTTTGACTTGGCCCTTCTATTTCTACTTCTACTTTATCTAACCTTTGCTAATTCTACTTTTCTTTTATTTCTGTACTATGTATTTCTTCCTCCTCATCTAATACCGTAAGAGAATCGTTATACTACTTCTAAGTTTTTACTTTGACTTTCTACATCTACTGCTACATCCACCTTTAGCTAACCCTACTACTTTTATTCAATGCTATTACTCTACCATTACACTTTAGTTTCATTTACGCTCAGCTAATCCTTCTACATATACGCTTTTACTCTGCCAATCTATTTCTACTTCATCTAACCTTAACGAATCACCCTCCCTCTTTGTTTTACTCTGCCCATCTACTTCTATTCTACCCTTACTTAATCCGCATCGGAAAATATTAGAATCTCTCTCTCTCTCTCTCTCTCAAATATATATATATATATATATATATATATATATATATATATATATATATATATATATATATATATATATATATATAGATATAGATATATATATATATATATATATATATATATATATATATATATATATAGATATCTATATATATATATATATATATATATATATATATATATATATATATATATATATATATATATATATATATATATATATATAAATATATATTATATATATATATATATATATATATATATATATATATATATATATATATATATATATATATATTCGCTTTCTTAAAAATGGTTCAGATTCAACACTAGTAATCTCTCTCTCTCTCTCTCTCTCTCTCAGTAGATGCTGACCAAGGTATTAATTCCCGTATAAGCAAATCAGATCATTTGAAGGCGGAAATAAACTCTATTTATATCTGTAAAATATCTTAAACTAGAGATTTGGAGAGATCGTCTCGTTTATATCCTTGTTTGTTTTCGTTCTTCTTTATCCAATATTTGACTTGGCACACGGCCAGACTTTTTGTTTCTCTCTTTCTCTCTCAAAACACAGCATTTCGCTGAGAAAAGTATTGGGCACAATTGGAAAGAAAAGAAAATATAGCCGGGAATAAACCGTCAGAAAAACAAACACAATAATAATAATAATAATAATAATAATAATAATAATAATAATAATAACAATAACAAATATTATTATTATTATCATTATTATTATTACAATTCATAATTATCATCATGTGTTGCACACATATTGGCACTTAATGCAGTATTCATAAATGAAAATGTCTCTTTCACGGATAGTGATTTAGTAACTTATATATATATTTTAATTTGTTTTACTTTTTACAGAAGAATATTATTATCATAATTTTTTACTTTAATGTTAATAAAAAAAAATTTCGAACAGTTTTCTATAATTATGTTTGCTATGTTCCTTATCAATTACTATACACATTTTCGCTAATAGTAGTCTCCGTGGAAAAATGGTAGCGTCCGCGACTCTGAGACGGCAGGTCGAGGGTTCGCGCCCCGTCACGGACTGAGGTTAGTAAGGGCATACACTCAGGGTAACGATTACATCTGCCAGAACAAGTCCTTCGCAAGAAGGCAGCCGTCCTAGCACTTAGTAGAAAAGGGAGTTCGTGACGTAAACCCGAAACCAACCAACCATTTTGCTAATGCAGAAAGGAATAAATACACACACATATATCTGTGGGTATTTATCATAACCCATTTTGAATATGCCTCTCACGGCACTATTACACAACGAATAACTATGAACTATACACACTAAGAAAGTCCTATCTATTTAACGACCCTCTCACCCACCGCATTTATGAAACCAAGATCTGGATTTTAACGCATTCCAAACCAAAATGACTCCCCATCCACCCCCCTTCTAATATGTACAATTACACAGAATTATATCATCACCAAGATACAAGACTTTGTCATATCTGTTTTATGACCGACTCCCCCCACCCCACATATTTATCTACACAATTTTTTTTCAAAACTTTCTTTCCCCAAGAGTTTTAAGCCTAAGAAAAAGAGAGGTCCATTTTCCCTTTTTATTATCCTACATTAAATTGCAATGAGATGCCCATTTGATTTTATATCGAGACAGCTCTACCCCCTAAACTACCCTGCCTTCCCCTCTTCCCAGTCTCTCATCATCATCTTGTCGCCCCTGTCTTGTGGTCTCAACAAAGGACAACTTTTTTAAGCCTAAAATTCTTGTATGGAGGTTCATTAATTGCAATTATATTCCACAAATTAGCCATTCCTTTTGATAATTGCGCGGTTCGGCCACCAAAATTGCACATAATTAAATGAATTGCCTAATCTCCCCTCTGTGGAGTTGCCTGGATCCCACTTCCAGAAGTGATGTAATGAGGAGGTATTTACTGGAAGAGCTTGCTTTCTCCAGTTCACTGGGAAAGGCCTGGGTGGTTGGGCTTTCTGTTGAAGGTTCAGTAGAAGTAGAAAACTTCTCTACTTACTCCAAGAACAGGATATGAAAACAGTCTAATGTATATTTTAATTCATTTTATTCTAACTTACCAACCTCATTCGCAACTTGTATCTTAATACCATTTCCCAACCTCATATTCGGCTTGTTTTCAAATTTGATTATAATCCTTGTTCAACAAGCATATAGTATACTCATATAAACACAATATGAAATGTGACAACGTGGAAAACATTTATAAATGAAAGACAATGTTTAGTAACCCGTTTAAGAATCTGCACATTGAAAGCCTCACAAGCAAGTGGAAGCTGACGGATTTCTGGTTAAAATTCAATTACTTGTTTATTCAGCAACAGAGAGACAAAGAGACACGGTAAAGGCTGATCTGTTAATCAGAGAACCAAAAAAAAAAATACTCTTTTAAGACATACAGATGATGAATAAGGGGCACAACGCAACAGCTGCATACCACAGCTGTTTGGAAAAGGTAACAGTTGCAAGAATAATAATGAAGGGGACCAACATCGAATTGGTCTTCTGATATACATCCAAGCTTCTAACAGACAAAGTTGATGATGCAAAAAGATAACTAGAAAGAATACTATTAACCCTTAAAGGCTACATTTTCAAAACTGATAAAACCAAGGAACATTGTTTTGTCATTTTATGTCTGTTAATCCCTAATGCTCAATATGGAGATAGACTCAGGTTGGTACTGGTAGTCACCGTGGCTCAACCGGTAGCGTCAGCGACTCTGAGGCGTCAGGTCGAGGGTTCGCGCCCCGTCACGGTCTGAGGTTAGCAAGGGCATGCACTCAGGGTAAGGATTACAGCTGCCAAAACAAATCCTTCGCAAGAAGGCAACCGTCCTAGCCCTCGGTTGAAAAGGGAGTCCGTGACGTAAAACTGGAACAACTCAGGTTGGAACTGGGGAATTAAGGATGCGTGAATTTCCTAATGTCCAGCGGTGGGCTCCATCGTGGGTCTGTCACTTACCGAGTCGAGTGTTCTAACCACTGCGCTACTGCAGTCTCCCCCCTCACTAAAAGAAAAAAAAATCACATAGCACAGGATGTATCTCAAAAGCAGCACAATCATCAGATTAAGACACATATAGTCCTTTTCTGAGAGGTATCAGACCTGGACCAAGACACTTTTTCTCTAGAATCTAGACCAGATAGCTAATATGTCTCTCAGGCTAGAATAAGAATTTTGATTCCAAATGAATAATATGAGTCACTCAAGCTGGATAAAGAATATGGATTCCAGAAAGCTAATATGTATTACTTACGCTAATAATATAGATTCCAGTGGGCTAGATTATGATCAAGATTCCAGAGGGTCAACTTGTCTCACTCATGCTAGACTAACAATATTAGCTCCCTTTGTCTCACTTAGCTAATACTGAGAATTTATATACCAGAATGACAATATGTGCGTCAGGCTAGCTGAATAATCTTGATTCTAAAAGCAAAATATGGCTCAGCCAAAACGCTAGGTTTCTTTACTCAGGCTAGAAGAATAATCTAGCCTGTAGAGGGATAATTAGTCTCAATCAGGCTAAACTAAGTTTAAACAATTTGACCACTTCAGTCTGGATTCAAGTTCGGATGAACTAAAATGTTATCTCTGGTAAAGAAATATTGGGCCTACGCTACCCTCACCATCATCATCATCGCATCACCATAATATTCACCAAAATGTCTCTCATATATTGCTACAAGCTGGAGTTGGAGTTCGGTGTAACTTTATGCAAATTAGTTAACATTTCCATGGGACTACGCAAAGCTTAATGATGAGTACGTCATAGAGAAAGAGAGAGAGAGAGAGAGAGAGAGAGAGAGAGAGAGGAGAGAGAGAGAGAGAGAGAGAGAGAGAGAGAGAGAGAGAGAGAGAGAGAGAGAGAGAGAGAGAGAGAGAGAATACTTCATATAATAAACATAAGGTTTCAAATGTGCGTAAGAAAACATATTGTATGCATCAACATCTTTAAGTAAAGCATGAAACTTATAAAACAAATCGCGAGGCTGATACTTATACATATTGTTATCTAGTTGATAAATAATAATAATAATAAAAATAATAATAATAATAATAATAATAATAATAATAATAATAACTATAATAATAATAATAATGATAATAATAAAACAACAACAACAACAACAACAATAATAATAATAATCATAAAAAACCGATAATCAGCTCCCTGTTCATGGCACTAGCAAAATATGAAACAAATCCAAAATACACATGTCATGATGCAAACTGAACAGCCAGTCAGGATGCAGATTTAACAGCCAGTCACAATCACCAGTTACAGCTTCCTACCCCTAAGAGTATGCTTATATCTTCATGCGATATTATTCATTTATTTACTCACATACCATTCACTTGTTCTGACAATTTATCCTGACGGTGACCCAAGCAATGTGATGGAGGGAAAAGAATTTATCTTTTGGCTAACAATAACGACTCGGCCAGTCCCTACTAACAATGGGGATTACAGGCACTGCATATGTATTTTTTTCTTTTTCTTTTATGAGTGTGACACCGGGACAGGCAGAAACTGCCCTCATCAATAAAGGCCCGGGCACGAGAAAATACCAAGACGAAGGAAAAGATAAAGGTTAAGGACAAGGCAGAGATGAGGTGATGTCTAACAAGAAAAACGACAGACAGAAACAGTCAAAGTACAAAGGACCCAAAGATATGGAGGACTAGGCTTTGAGACGACGATAGATCTGCATTTTGAAGGATGAAAGGTCATAAGAATTAGGAAACAGAAGGAGGAAGAGAGTTCCAGTCTGGAGGTAGATGGGAAGAAGCAGTTGCTGCACCGACCAATCAGCGAGCTACAAATCTCCACACAGTACCTGTGAGATGAGGCCGCTTGGCGAGTGTTACGCGGCCTCGGCAGTGGGGGAGGTATGCAACTCGCCAACTCATCAGAGCAGCGATAGAAAAGCGAAAGGGAAGATACCTTACGGTGAAGAGAGAGAGAATCCAGATTAGAAGTAAGAGAAGGATCATTAATGAGTATGACCGCCTTAAATTCAACCCTATCAAGAAGATAAGTATAAGAAGATGCACCCTAGATGTGTGAGCAGTATTTTAAGCAGGGACGGATAAGACCTTTGTAAATTTTAAGTAACTGCAAAGAGGAAAAGTAATGACGAAAACGAAACAAAAACCCCAATTTTTTGGATGAAGATTTAGAAATTTGGATTATGTGATTCCGCCAAGACAAGTTAGAGGCTATATGGATTCCTAATATGTTGATAGAGTTAGGAGGGTAAATTTCGTTAGTTTCGAAGACAATAGGGTTATCAGGAGAAGAAGATAAAGAGATAGCCAGAAACTGTGTCTTGGAGGCATTGAATTTAACTAAATTTTGAGTGCCCCACTCAGATACTCTCTGCAAATCGTAGTTAAGAGAAGAAGAAAGAGTGATACGAGACTGATTACGAGTAACAGATGAAGGTTGTGAAGAAAAGGCAGAGGAAAAGTGAAGGGTAGAATAATCAGCAAAGGCATGAAGAAGAGAGGAAGATGGGGACTGTAGAAGATCATTGATGAAGAGAAGGAGGAGAGTAGGTGAAAGAACAGAGCCCTATGGAACACCACTGGTAACAGAGAAAGGGCTAGATGTCGCGCCATCAACAACTACAGATATAAAACGGTCAATAAGAAAACTGGAATTCTCTCTCTCTCTCTCTCTCTCTCTCTCTCTATATATATATATATATATATATATATATATATATATATATATATATATATATATATATATATATATATATATATATATATATATATTGTGTGTGTGTGTGTGTGTGTGTGTGTGTGTGTGTGTGTGTGTGTGTGTGTGTGTGTGTGTGTGTGTGTGTTGTGTGTGCGCGCGCGCGCGCGCGCGCCGTGTGTGATTGCCTAATTGTGCTTACGGGAAAGAGCCCAAAGCTCGTATATGCGTGTGTTTTTTTTTTCAATTTAATGTAAGTTTATATCTACTTTATATTTATTTTAATGCATGTATGTACATCTCCTTTTATTCATTTTAGGCAAACCGTTCCCTCTCTTTGTTCTTATAATTGGTGAGAACAGTTGCTAGGGAATAACTTGCCCTTGTCGAGAAGTCATTAAAAGTTTCTCTATATGTTGACAACAACCATGGCACTAACAAGCGCTACAACTTCAAAGCAAGCCATTTTTTTTTCTTTTTGCTTATTTTTACTATTTTACTTAGTTTGTATTTAGAATAAAACTGAGCTCAGTTTGTCCATGAACCACTCCATGTTTACAATGCAAATTTTATTTCCTTTCTCTTTATACTTATAAAAATAAATTATACTTTCTTTATTAAAACAGCCTTAACATTTTCTGTCAGTGTGTGCGTATGTAAGTGAGAGAGAGAGAGAGAGAGAGAGAGAGAGAGAGAGAGAGAGGAGAGAGAGAGAGAGAGAGAGAGAGAGAGAGAGAGAGAGAGAGAGAGAGAGAGAGAGAGAGAGAGAGAGAGAGAGAGAGAGAGAAAATTATGAGCGAAATTTTCATTACATTGTGATTTTCAGTACTAAATATGTATTCGTATTCGCAATGTATTAATACAGCCATTACATAAACATCTTCAAATACATAATGCATTTTAAGTACCTATTTATCTTATCTTACTATTGATTTACGTCATTAAAGTATTATAACAATATCCACTAATCTCAAAACTCCTGTAAAAGAAGTGTACATTTTCTGTATTCTTGATGATAAAAATGTCATCACTTTGGCCAAATATTATCAACAACTACTGGACTAACAACATTAATTTACCATTGTTATGTATAAAGTACAACCAATACATTAACATTTTAACTTCAAAATTCAATTCTTTATGGAAACAAACTCCCGTTATTCGAGTATTAAAGAAAATCACTAAAGTTAGTTGCAAAACTATTTATCTTAATTATATACACAAAGTCGTTTTGCAATGAAATCTATAAAAGTAAATTGAAAAAAAATAAACCTATGGAGATATTAATTGAGTAGGCAGTTTCCAGTGGTTCCAGGTTTTCCACCTCAAATTGAAATTTGAGAATAAACTTTAAACCTTGAATACATAAACCTTTAATGAAAACCACGACGTGTAAATACAGGAACACAGGAAAATCAGACCTGTTAAATGTGTATATGAGAAAAATAGCAGACAGACACAAAAAGCGTACACGTACATATTTACCATATACAAAAAACAAATAATAAGGAAAAAGGATTTGGGCAAAATCCAAAAACTTGTCACGAGCCAGGCTGAGAAGAGGGAGTAAAATGAACATAAATACTCAATAGTGTGTGTTCATTTCCTAGCTCTAGCAGTTAACGGAGAGGTGTCTCCTTCCAGTACGTCGATATAATTACCACATTTGCATGCGTTGCACTTGCATAATTGGCGTTATATATGGGCCTACTATCTCTGCGTTACGACATAAGAGTTCCCGTGTACAGGCATACGTAATGGTTATCGATGACATATAGGCCTACTTTCGACGAGGCCTACTTGGATTATTTACACTTTACGACAGAATGCTTTATGGGGCATTCTCTGTTTTAGGGTCTTTATGCTGCAAAAGCATTTGTCACCTTCTGTGTGTATACATACACACACACCCATATATATATATATATATATATATATATATATATATATATATATATATATATATATATATATATATGTGTGTGTGTGTGTGTGTGTGTGTGTGTGTGTGTGTGTGTGTGCTTTGCTGTTTGCAGCTTTGTGTGTCACAATTAACTCCCATTTAGGCTAGATGCCCTTCCTAAAACACTGACACGGGGTTGTCACTTCCCGAGTCGAGTGCTCAAACCACTGCGTCACCACGGTCCCCATATATATATATATATATATATATATATATATATATATATATATATATATATATATATATATATATATATATATGTATATATATATATATATATATATATATATATATATATATATATATATATATATATATTACAAAAGATTGTAAGAGACCATAATGTTAAACAGATATTCAATTACGTTATAACCGATATTCCTAAGAGTTAATATACCGATAACAATATCTGGAAATTAGTAAGTCAGAGATAGTCATAACAAAAACTACATACATAAATAAACAATATTCATAATCCCCTTGTAAGAGGGTTAGCCAAGTCAAAGCACACATTTACACTGGAAGCCAACAGGGCTCTGGCTGGAGATTTCCTATCAAACCCTCTTTACGTACATTGATTTCTCGATGGATTAAAAAATAGAGGGGGAATTCTCAATCCCCTCACTCCACCCCATGGAGTCAACTTTAACGAAACGCAGATGAACACTGAGGCGGTATTATTGTAATCCCATCCCCAAGGGAAGAAAGTACAAACTGCAGTTAAGAGAGAAAGAGAACATACTATGGGAGGCAGAGGCTGCTCAGTTCCTCACTAGGGCTGGATCCATTAAATTAAGAAAAAGAAAAAATAGTACGTTATGACAGAGAGAGAGAGAGAGAGAGAGAGAGAGAGAGAGAGAGAGAGAGAGAGAGAGTGACGTAGGGGTTTACTTCCTACGTTCTAATTATTAGTACCAGACGGGTACAAGGTAAGAATGGACAAGCAGTGATTCCTTTATCTTAATTTATTCTAGAGTACAACACATCTTCGACGCCTCAATGCCCCCACCCTATGATTAACTCAATCTCTGATCTATTCGTGCCCCTGGCAAAGTTCTAACTAACTCTGTCTGCCTTGGGTGGTTCTTGAAATACCCCGAGGGCAAGGCGTGGCTTGACATCCAACTCTGCAAATCAACTCCAGGTTCGAAGTGGATTCCCGCCTATTTTGGGGAGGGGCTATTCCAACGAGCCTATTGCAAAGGAGTGGGTGGTAATGGCCTATTGCCATTGGGTATCTCCCCCGGGCATGTACTTCACATTTAGGACAAGTGTTTCTGTGTGGTATGGGGAATAAAGGACTGGTTTATATCTCACACCCTCTTGAGATATTTGATACGCCAGATGCCGAGTCCCATGGGACCAGCTATATATCTTCGTGACCCTTTTTAACCATAGGCCTCATCCTATTACACACTGGAGAGAGTGTTCAATGTTTCCTTTGACACCTAGCCAAAAGTCCTACGACATCCCTCCCCACTACACTGAAATATCTCTTATTTCAGTTTCATCATTCTAACTAACATTTGTTTACAATAAAAACGGGGCCGAATTATTTAAGCTATTATCTAAGAAATCCTATTTCTATGAACCCTAAACAAATTACACAAACATAACATATATATAGTACTTCTACAGACAACTAGAGCATGCAGAGTCTATTTCCTTGTTGGAAATCTTTAATACAAACATGTTCTTATATTTAAACAAAAATAACCTTAAACAGTATAATTTCAGTGTGTAACTAATATCAAACATTAATTAAGATCAAAAGTCAGTTTAAATCAAAACATTAATTCATCTACTTCTCTCGTTTCTTCAAAAGACAAAATTGAGTTAGTTACAGTAAAATTATGACTCATGTAGAACATTAGCAAACAAATGAGGTAGAGTATTGGCATGTATACACATTTAAAATGATATAGACCATAACATCAACAGTAATTTCTATAAGAAACCTTATCTTAATAAATTCTATTCCTATCATTATTAGGGGCATTGATTTGTCTTAAAATTAAGCCTTAAAAACTACTCCTCAAACAAAACATTTGTTACTTTTAGTAAAGTTAAAACATTCACTATTTCCATATTCAATTACTATTCAGAGACCAATTGATAGGAGAACTTAATGGACACAAAGATTAAATCATAATTCAAATAATAATAATGCTAAAACAAAACACTAATATTATTTAAGCAGAAAAACAACTTATTAATCTTAGTGCAAATCATACAATTTATCAATGGCACTTATTCAGAACTATCTTTAAGGGAGTCTCTGAGTTGTCGCTTAAAATTATCTTAAAACTAGGTAAAACAAGTAATAAAAGGGGACCTTTTCTTTCCTATTTTTCCAGTTCTAAAGCGTGGGTTGTTCTTTCCAACAACTGATAAGGGATTTTTAAATACCCTTCTTTCTCTCTGGGATTTCATCCATTCGTTTACATGGCTTTTTAGAGTGTTTTTTTTTTTTTAGGACTTTGTTTTCTCTGTCTAGGACGACTTTTGTTTTCTCTGTCTAGGACGACTTTTATCTTCTCTGTCTAGGACGACTTTTATTTTCTCTGTCTAGGACGACTTTTAGTTTTCTCTGTCCCTTGCTCATGAATTCTTGCTAGGCGCGATTCCACGGTTTCCCTCGGGGATTTCATTTTTTTCACTCCCCCGCCGTCCTTGCTGCAGGCCCAGGTTTGTTACCATATCTCCTTTACTCGGATAGGCAAGACAAAAAGGGAGGATTGATGCACCTCTCTAATCCTTCCAGCCTGGCTTCCTCGTCCCGCCCTCGGCCGATCTTGACTAAGACCACCACGCAGGAGACCTTGCAACGTCACAGCGATTTCTCTTCCGTACGGCCATCCACACGTACCTTCGAAGCAGACCTCGGGATGAAAATTTGAACCTCTGTCACTACTACAGTTGTAAGAAAGGTTCCCTATGACTTCAGGGTACCAACAATGGCCATACGTTGGTAATCGAGGCTATACTTTGCCTCCCCTGCAACTGCAAGTGATTGCAATCTCTATTCAATGGGCACTAGGGACTTGTCTGAGCGGACAAAATCTAAAGACTTTTAGAACTTGCAGGTCGGGGCTGCCTAGGAATAGGGTGGTAATGGAAGGTATGTGTCTACACAACTAGATTATTATTCCAAGATACTTAGGGCTTAGCAACTGCTACATAGCATTACTCTACTATAAATGTCAAAAAGAACAATCATTAAATGCTGAGAAAAGCCACTAAAGAAACATTCTTATTAGCGGTGGCTACAGTAACATCAAGTATGAATTCAGATAAAAGATACAAATCATCAAGTTACTGCTGATTTCATTTCAAAAATAATAATTAGCAACAGGCCATTGAGAGATAGCAACAATATCAGTCAACATAATAACATTACTAATAATCATGATCAAAATAAGAATAATAAACAATAAAAATAAGTATACTAAATCAGAAATATCAATATATATACAATGGAGACTGGCATTCAGAAGTAAGAACAGAGTTCTATACTTATACTTCATAGTAATGCTCATTCTAACACAGTCTCTTTTAATATTTAAATTCCTGCTGTCATAATCAATGTATATATATAGAGCATAAGTGGCAACTCGCTGGCTCCACAATTTGTCAATGGGAGTTCTATCTATTCTCTAAACAGTTGCGACATGTGGCACAAACATTTATGCAAATGGCGGTACTACCGATGTCTTATCAGTATTTATGCAATAACAGCATGCAACAATCTATTGACTGCAATAAAATGTAGGCACAATTATCGCCTAGCTTCGCTGGAAAAAAACACACACACAAAAAATCAAAGACAGCAACGTTCTTTTAGCATTGAACGGAGCCTCTGTCAGGCTCAGAGTCGAGTGAAAGGTAGGAGAGAGAGAGAGAGAGAGAGAGGCTGGGCGACCTTGAAATACGTCGTGGTCTCCACCCATGTGTCAGCTGAGACGGGCCTCTTCCTTTTACTTGTACTGAAAATAAAAAATTGTCGCAGAGTATCTCTAATAATAAAATAAATAAACAAATGGAAGTGAACAAACTTTTAGGAATGACTATCGATAGAGTTTTACGTTTATTGTCAGCGGCTATTCTCATTCCCTCATTAACAAAAACAAAAGCAAAAAGAACTTAGTGTACAACTGCAGAACTGTCGAAGCATAAATCCATTCCTTTCTGTTTAATCTTGATAAGGACTTTACTGTAACAGCATACACATCCTTGTCTATAATGACAATCTCTCTCTTTTCTTGCTATAAATCAGAGGGTTGAGTCGAAGCACACACACTCTGATGAAATTAAAGCAAAAGATTAAAATCATATGTGACAATATCTTTACTACTATCAACAAAAGTACAAATATCTTTTTCTTAACAGACGTCTTATAATGACTTAAATATCATTAGTTTTAAATTTAAAACTCAGCAAATAATCTCTAATAATCTCAATTATCTTTAATTAACTCAATTGTAATCTAAAATTCATGAAAATGATAGGGATTAACCATAGTTATCTCTAGATAATCTTTTCCAAAACTCTTTAAATAAGATTTTAAAGATTTCTTCAATACAAAAAGAACTATATAACAAAAACGGGTATCAAAGAATATAAAAAGTCTATCTCTGTGGATGCAATAATAAAAACAAAAAGTATATTTCATTAGCAACAGTAAAGAATGCATTTTGCTTAAGTTTCAAAATCTCGTACGGAGTTGCACATAAACAATTCAAACATAAAATATATATATTCTTTTACTATCTCGAATTTGACTTATAACTGCTCTGTCTGTTTGCTTTTACGGGGGTGCGCATGTGGGCGCTGTTTTCTCCCCTGTTCTTTTGGCTTCTGGATAAACTTCTGCTCTCTCAAATACGGGATACAGCTGTGTAACATTCTTGTTGTCATTTCGTGTCAGCTCTCACTCTTTCTTTATGACCAAGCTGAAATAATTTTGATAAAACATTATCATGGCTAAAACTCGCAAAGTTTTATTTTATCAATCTAACATATCTCTTCAGACAAATAATGTATATACTGCAGCTAGCAAAGAAAATAAAGAATCATTCATAGATTCACGTCCTTTATCACGTAACATCTATCTTGGAATCTCTCGGAAATCGAATAATAATCTCAATGGCGGAGTAGGGGACAAAACAAAAATAAAACAAACTTGGCATTTCAACCATATCTGGGCAGGTGGAGAATTACTTTCTCAAACATATCCCTCACTAGATATTGCAACAGCGCATCACCTCCCATAAATACACTCTGATATGGCATGCAGAAGGACCTGGCGGAGCAGGGGAACGATCCTCGCAGACTCCCCAATCATGCTTCCTAACGGTGCTTTCCGCGATTTCACCCCCTAGAGCAACCCCCCCATTATACCCCCAGTCATTCATACTCATTCGCTATCACATTCGCTATATCACTTTCAAGACAATCATCCCCTTTCTGTAAAATTCCCTTTTATTTACAACGTTGGTTTCCCTTTTCCTTATCTCTCTGAAGGAGAGTAAAGGTGAAATCTCGGCTGAGCCGTGCGGTCACAGACTTCCTCACCAGTCCTAGGTCCCATTCTCACGAACAAACAAACATTCTACTCCCTTGAAGCTACGTTTGGGTGACACTGAAAATCCTTCCCTATTCTAGGACAGCACAAATTCCTCTAATTTACTCTTACTTTCGCCTGCATAGCGCGAAATTAAAAAAACTCTTCTCTAAACAATATCACAAAATTTCTTATTCTTCAAAAATAAAATGCCACACACGTATCGTAATGTTAATCCCTTCATCATAACAACATTAAAAAACAATCTGTCATTTATGTCTTTCTTTCGCTAAAACATTACTCCCGCGGGGAAAAAAAACAAACAAAAAAAGAAAGAACCTTGAAAACAGGCGCAATCTTAACACTCTATTTCTTACGCTTTAAGAAATTTATATAAAAATGATTTTACACGTACTTTAAAATATCAAAGCTCAGTACAATTACTACATATTTATAATAACGAGGTTGGGAGATCGATCGGTCACTTCCGCATTCCTTTCTCGAAAATCACACGTGTTCTAAGTAAAACCTTAAAAGCAGATTCAAGTATATTACTCACTATAATTCTTACACTTAAGAAATTAATATACTGTAATAGTGATTTCACGTGCATTAAATTTGTCAATTAAAAAATCGATACATTCGCGTTCTTAAAATTCAATCTAAGCATTAATACAAATAAATGGAACGCACTTCCAACGAAATTTCTTTACATTACTCAAATTATAACAAAAAACGGAGTTTATTACTGCTTATAGCTATTAGTACAAATTATCCATGTTAGTAATGGGTACAGAAATTCTACTTTTATCAACTTATTAGGCGCCACACCCCTCATAGGAGGGTTGGCTGAGTCAAAGCATAACTACAAGATAAAATGGTGGCGTCCACCGACCTCAATTTCTTTTACTAATTGTCCCATTACTCACTGGATACAGATCACAAGTACTTAGCTATTTTAAGGAGGTGGTCCTGAAGAACTTCATGGCAGAAGGCAAGGAAGGAGGGGGTTCTCCTTCTTCTCTTCGAGTAAAATCGACGAATCGCCGTCTTCTTGGTCGGGTCCGGCAACTTATACTTCTTGTAATGGGCATTTTCACTCAATGCTCCGGTCACACTTCGGCTTACTAAGAAATATCTTAGGAATAGTTCCTTCAAAGTTTTATAATATTCTCTATTTGACCACTCGTCACTTCTCATCCGCAGACCCCAATATTTCAGGAAGTCGGTCGCGGGAATTATGGACGGACATTCGCGGTCTTTTACATTTGCGCCGTCGAGGTATAAAAGTGGATTTTTGACTCGAGGCGTCTTTACAACCAGGGCACGGGGTGGGGGCTTGTCCTGCTGCGTTCCCTGTGTCACAACGGGGCTCGGAGCGGCAGGCTGTTCGTCGATGTTTGAGGCGTCGGTTTCTCTGTCGGCGTCGACCAAGTTCCTTCTCGACGGAGCGGCGTCGGCAGGAGTTTGTGGGTGCCGCACGTGCTCCTCCAGTTCGAGAGTTCTCCAGTGTTTTGCCTCGTCACTCATTTCTTGAATTGGGAGATGTTGGATTTCTGCGTTTGCCATTCTTATTTTCTTTTCTTCGCACTGGTTTCTTCTGTTATGAGAGTCTCTTCGTATGTTTTTCCAGGTGTGATGATCCGTACCACCGCTGCCACCACTGACGTAGGGGTTTACTTCCTACGTTCTAATTATTAGTACCAGACGGGTACAAGGTAAGAATGGACAAGCAGTGATTCCTTTATCTTAATTTATTCTAGAGTACAACACATCTTCAACGCCTCAATGCCCCCACCCTATGATTAACTCAATCTCTGATCTATTCGTGCCCCTGGCAAAGTTCTAACTAACTCTGTCTGCCTTGGGTGGTTCTTGAAATACCCCGAGGGCAAGGCGTGGCTTGACATCCAACTCCGCAAATCAACTCCAGGTTCGAAGTGGATTCCCGCCTATTTTGGGGAGGGGCTATTCCAACGAGCCTATTGCAAAGGAGTGGGTGGTAATGGCCTATTGCCATTGGGTATCTCCCCCGGGCATGTATTTCACATTTAGGACAAGTGTTTCTGTGTGGTATGGGGAATAAAGGACTTGTTTATATCTCACACCCTCTTGAGATATTTGAACGCCAGATGCCGAGTCCCATGGGACCAGCTATATATCTTCGTGACCCTTTTTAACCATAGGCCTCATCCTATTACACACTGGAGAGAATGTTCAATGTTTCCTTTGACACCTAGCCAAAAGTCTTACGACAAGAGAGAGAGAGAGAGAGAGAGAGAGAGAGAGAGAGAGAGAGAGAGAGAGAGAGAGAGAGAGAGAGAGAGAGACCTCACTTGGATATTCATCAAATATTCATTGAAAATAAAATTCGAAAAATATTATGGTCTATGTATCTGGGATTATATTTTTAATCTGCAACTGCTTATTAAAAATCTGTCTCGATCACGAAACGACCTGCAACGATGCTGCTTCAGGCAAAGTGCAGGGATACTGCAACTGCATATTAGGAATAGGATGCCTTTCGTAATGCCACTCAATCGGTTTGATCGCGGGTCTGTCACCAACCGAGTCGCATGTTTTAACCGAACCAAAAAGTATCTATATTCCAGATCAAAACTTAGCACGAGGGTCTGCCTCTCTCTTTTTTTATCTCTTACACTATTTAATTTTCGTGCTTTTCCCTCCAATTCCCTTATATCCTTAATCTCCTCCCCTTTTTCTCCGCCTATCCTATAAAAAAAAAAAATGTTTTAACCACAGCGCTACTGCACAGTTCCCGATTTTCGTGAATATGTAATATATAAAATCTAGCCATTGGGAAATTATATCAGCTCAACCCAGAACTGGTTCCAAGCCAGGATACATGGGAAAGGTTGTTAGGGAAGGGAATTATTCAAACGTAGAATTCTTAGCTAAAGCCAAACACTAGTCTCCAAAGAGGGCGGTGAAAAACACCGATTCCATTTGATCAAGGGAAAATCTGCCAATAAAGTGCATTATATATATATATATATATATATATATATATATATATATATATATATATATATATATATATATATATATATATATGCTATAAAAACTTTTAACATCTGTCCTATGATCGAATCCCGGCCAGGACAAAATATTATATATATATATATATATATATATATATATATATATATATATATATATATATATATATATATATATATATATATATATATATATATATATATATGCTATAAAAACTATTAACATCTGTCCTATGATCGAATCCCGGCCAGGACAATATATATATATATATATATATATATATATATATATATATATATATATATATATATATATATATATATATATATATATATATATATATATATATACGCGCGCACACACACACAAACACAGTATCTGAACAAGCATAAGCCCAATTGGGAAAGGCATAGATATATATAAAATCTCATAAATCTGAAGGCCCACCCAATAACTGTATGAGTACAACCAATTCATTTATTACGGATTATTCTTTGTGATAAACGAGCAATTTTATGTAACAACCATGCCATTTATTTATTTATTTATTTATTTTTATGTAAGTGCGAGGCGAAACAAGGGCACAGAACAGGGAAATACACGTGGGTATACATGTGAGTACTAACCTTGGTTTCGCATTATTGCACACAGTTCGTATATTTTGTAAGTGAGAATTAACGAGGATACATACTGCAAAGAGACTAGCGTAGGGATAGCAATAGGCCTTAGGCTATATAAGGTTTATGAGTACTTACGGTTATCTAAATTGTAAGTACGATGTGCAAAAGGGCGGCACTGAATACAACATAGGCATACATTTGGTATACTCGTATATATGAATATTAACCTACGATTGCAATTATATTTACTGCAGTATATAGTCTAGCGTTAGTATAACAACTTGCAGTAAAGTTGTAAGTGCGGGAAGTAAAGAAGGTACTGAACACAAGAATACAAGTAGGTACTGATGTGTGTACTACCTACGGTTGTGTTAATGCTTACTGTCCATACTGGGAAATATGGAACAGCGCTAGTGTGAGTACCTACAATAATAGACTAGCCGTGGTATAAGTTAGGCTTTAGGCTATAAAAGTCTTTTCATATAGGCTATATGAGTACTTTGGGTTATGAATATTTGTTTGTTGTGTGTGTGTCCATGTGTGTGTGTCTGTGTGTACGCATGTGAGTAAGAGTGGCTCAGAGGAAGAATATCATATGTATATGTCTTTCATAATAATAATAATAATAATAATAATAATAATAACAATAACAACAACAACAATAATACTAATACCACTACTACTACTACTTCAATTAATAATAATAATAATAATAATAATAATAATAATAATAATAATAATAATAATAATATCTTTTCAATAAAAAAACAAATGAATGCAAATATAAATAAAATAGAAATAAATCGGCACAGATATGGAGGCTTCATCCGTCGTGACGAAAGAGTAATACTGCCAATAAAGGCTCCTCTCTCTCTCTCTCTCTCTCTCTCTCTCTCTCTCTCTCTCTCTCTCTCTCAATGGCTGAATATTCACAAAGTCGAAAGCGGAATCTGCCTTTTATACTTTACGGGTGCACGGGCATGGAGGAATGCAGGTTGGCGAAGAGAGACCTTTTTAGAAGGGTTTTGTTGTATGGGGGGGGGGAGACTAGGCTTGAGGGAAAAGATAATTCTGTGCTACAGAAAGTCAAATACTGAAGAGAACTTTTGACAAGCAAGATGTATCTTTTTTAATCGTATTCTTTCTGCCTGGCCCGATGGGGGCAAATTTCATTGCCCGTCCCGGTGTCACAATCATAAAAAAAAAAAAGTTTCAGATTAGAACGAGGTGGATTTCCTATTTGAATATCCTCTTCTTTAATATTAATAAGCACCGGTAGCCCACTGGTAGAGCGCACGAGTTAGGAAGGGACTAACGAGAGCTTGATCTCTCCGCGGGGAGTTAGGCATGGCATCTGGCCTTAATTCCCCCAGCGCCATCATGTCTGTGTCCACCCCCATCCGAATGGGGACTCATTGTTAAAGATGAAACTATATACAGAGTGCAGTGCTGATTTAGACATTGTCTTTCGTAATATTTATGCAGTATTAGTAAGTCAAACAATATACACCAACTCAGTACTACAAATCATAAAACCATTACATTCAAAATATACACACACATACTCACACAAACACACACACACATACTCACACAAGCACACACACACACACACACACACACATATATATATATATATATATATATATATATATATATATATATATATATAGATATATATATATCATGTAGGTATTTTATTCAAAAGACTGTTAAATAGGTATGTATATGTCACCCTGTCTTCATGAGCAGAAATGAATTTGAGACATATTATACCAATAAGTTCATCAGAATCTTGTTGTACCTTAAGAGAACTATGAAATGTTTTAAGGCATGATAAAAGCAATAAAAATACAGGTATATAAATTCCATTCAAGAAAAAGGGTTTATAAATAAAACTTTTCAAGACTCGTCAATTTATACCTTGAATGTAACACCTCTGGGGACATGAAGTTATTTATTTATTTACTTATTTTTTTTGCGGCTTGATGTCACTTCATCCTCACTGATGGGGGTGGACAAAGGCAGACTGTACCTGGGGAAGTAAGGCTTGAGGCCGATCTTAATGCCCCGCCTATGTGAAAACCATACATCGATAAAAAAGAATTCATAGAATCTTGTAAGAAGAATAATAAGTAAGTTATTTCATGAATTTTCAGGCACCTAATAATGAAGTTACTTCTGTATTTCTTATTATTCCTTTTGTGGTTCAAATAATCATATTCACACGAGTCTCTCGCTTCTCCAGAGATATACATACATACATACATACATATATATCATACATATATATATATATATATATATATATATATATATATATATATATATATATATATATATAATATATATATATATATATATATATATATATATATATATATATATATATATATATATATATATATATATATATATATATATATATATATATACGCAAAAAAGTATTCTTGGCCGCTGAAAAGAAGTAGGATACTGCTGCACAAACACAAAATAAATTCAGACACTCCTCTGTCATTAATCTTCGGGATGGGGTATGTTTTTTTTTCAATACGTTTGCAGTCTTCGCAAAAGAAATCTCTCTCTCTCCTCTCTCCTCTCTCTCTCTCTCCTCCTCTCTCTCTCACTCTCT
Source organism: Halocaridina rubra (assembly GCA_037179515.1). NCBI lineage: Eukaryota > Metazoa > Arthropoda > Malacostraca > Decapoda > Atyidae > Halocaridina > Halocaridina rubra. Next base: position 46,098 of record JAXCGZ010000128.1, on the reverse strand, counting down.
CTCTCTCTCTCTCTCTCTCACACACACACCACACACCACACACACACCACACACATACACACACACCACACGCACACTTACTTTTTCTCTCTCTTTCTCTCCATGCTACTACTACTACTACCAACAGTAGTGTTGATGAAGGTAGTTGTAGCAGTAGTAGCAGCAACAGTAGCGGCAGTAATAATAATAATAATAAATAATAATAATAATAATAATAATAATAATAGCATTAATGGTAGTATTAGCAGTGGTACTGGATATAGAAGTAACAAGGAGGTAGTAGTAACAGCAGCAGTAGCAATAAAAATTAATATATAACAACTAAGATATAATAAGAAACAAACTACTACTACTACTTCTTCTTCCCGTTTTACGTCACGAACTCCCTTTCTACTAAGGGCTAGGACGGGTGCCTTCTTGCAAAGGACTTGTTTTGGCAGATGTAATCGTTACCCTGAGTGCATGCCCTTGCTAACCTCAGACCGTGACTGGGCGCGAACCCTCGACCTGACGCCTCAAAGTCGCGGACGCTACCGCTTGAGCACTACTACGACTACTACTACTACTAATTATAATAATAATAATAATAATAGCAATAGCAGCAACAGCAATATCACCAATATAAACAACACATCATATACTCTTTCTCTCTCTCTCTCTCTCTCTCTCTCTCTCTCTCTCTCTCTCCTCTCTCTCTCTCCTAACAAAAATATACCTGAATAAATGAAATCTAAAATTTGGACGCCAAATAATGCAAGCTAAATGCACGCTTAAGTAAAGGAATGGAAGCGAACCCCCCCCCCCACCTCCATATAATATATTTCAAGCCTTAATATGCCGTCCGTCACAATAGGACCCGTAGAATACGTAATGCATTGACCTACCCCCGCCCACTCATCCCTGCCCAAGCCCATTCTTCTCCTCCCTCACCTCCCACTCCACTCAAGTCTCCCACTCTGCCAACTCCATCTCCATTCAGTTTCAACTCAAACATATATGTATGTTCTTCATAAAGAAAAACTGCTAACAATTAAAACGGTGAAGAGAGGTACAGAGTACGTATGAGAGAGAGAGAGAGAGAGAGAGGAGAGAGAGAGA